>JAQIWH010001169.1:0-34783 GCA_034695005.1 Cryptops parisi | reverse complement strand
AATTGTAAAATAAAAAGTAGAGAGAAGAGGCGACTATGTACTGTAGTGTCAGATGGTTCTCTCGCGGGGCCACTTACAATTGACGTCATCGCGATCCAGAAGAAAAGCGAAAATGATGAATGGAACGGACGGTTGGATTGGAGGATGGAATAAAAAGCAGTTTGAGCCAGAAATTGAGAAATTTTTTCGACTTTTTCGTTTCTCTAACGGGAATGAATTGCAAAAATCCACGTCATAAAAAAAATAGAAAAAAAACTTCCATTTTGTTTTAGAGAAGATAGAAAATAGTAAGATAGAAATAAAAAGACGAAAAAATAAAAATCGCAGTCGTAAAACACTTTTTCTTTGCGCATGCCCAGTTATACGACCGACCTCAAACCTATGATGTCATATAATTTCTTGTTACAATCCATACATCATACTACAATGAACGTAAAAAAAAGAAATACCTACTGTCAAACAACTGAATTTGTCAAGAAATAATTCGCTATAAATATTGTTTTTCGAATTCGTTTGACTACAAATTAAGTTTAAAGAAGAATATTAAATTGACCATCCTGTAGTCAGCCAACTGTTTAATTGAACGCGACATGTTCAAGTCGTTCAAATGAAAAATAAAACTAGAGAACGAGTGATGAAATATTTACAATGCTCTGCATTTGAATTTGTAATTCGATTAAAATGATATCGCATTAATGAATAACGAACAGCAGCTAATGTACATACATCGGGGAAAGGTTTCGGAAAGGTCACCAAATCAATTTCTACGAGAAGCAGGATCATCTTCTAAACAGCTCAATGCAATATTAATTGAATCATCACAATTTTCCTCTAATGGCACTTTCCAAAAATTTTTGACCTTCAATTCCTTGATGAAATGCGATTTCTTGTCTAAATGAATTCATTAATAAGTGGCAACATTTGTTCTTCGTATTCTCTTTCTCTCTCGATGTCTATACCCATCGCCACCATCATTACAGGACAATAACTCGGAACAAAGTGGGAACCTCTTAATCTCTTAAATTTAACGAGGCATAACACGAGTAAGGTACCGAAAAAAAACTGACAAGTCATCCCCCCGAAAGCCATTTCAACATTTTTTCGGGTGACTCCACCTATAGGAAGTGATGACGAATGAACTCTTCACCTCATAGTTCACCGCACTATGAAAACTCCCCGTTGCTTCTCATCACGTGAACAACCCATCGCTTCATTACTTACGTGGGTGGAGCTGCGCAACCTCTCAGCATGCTATATTAAACCAAGTTATATACCTCTGGCACTCTAAACTACCACTCCACCACACCAGACAGTGGCTGCTGAACAAAATAAACACACAAAAAACAAGACCTTAATATCGTCATCAAGCATGTATAATATTAAATGCCAAAACATTAAAAATGATCTATCTGCTGCTTATCTTAGGTGAGTTTCACAATTCAAATTAAGAGAATCATTGCATGTTATTATTACATTGCATGCTTGAAGCTTGTTTGAAACAAATGATCATTGAATTAAATAATGACCACTCCCGCGTTGCGATATGCTCTTTAATCAATGAGCACATGTTGCCGACTTGATTCAAATAAAGGCACGTGTTGGCAAATTTTGAATAGTTCCGTCAAAATTTAATAGAATTAAATGTACCACTGACTGTGTCAACGTTTAAAATTTCAGCTTTCTGAGATATCGGGAAGTTGGTCAAAAATAGACCGCAAAGATGGGGGACACACACATACACAAAGTCAAGCTAAGTTAAATAAAAATAAAAGGTTGTAAAAATATACAAGGAAAGACAGTAAGTTGATTTTAAGTTCCGTAATTTGAGAAATATTGACATTTAGTGATACAATTAACTAAGAGAAAAATCTTGTCGTATGAAAACGATTACTAATCAATACACGTTATACAGTATGTAAAAAACTCAATTGTCTGTGATCAGAAAATTATAGAAATGTAATTCAATCTCGTTTCCAGAGGTTTCTTTAACGATGTTTTCCAACTAATACTCTTACAGCAGGCTTTTCGGAACATTCTCTTTCCACCGGTAATAAAACCCTGCCAGCTATAACAACGTAAAGCTACTTTTAGAACCTCTAGCTTTAGTTGTAACAGCCTTCAACTGAATCGCGTTTAATTCTAGTGTAGTTGAGGGCGTAGTAGGCGATCAATCGATACAATTCCGCCAAAAGTATCGATTGTTTTCAACCGCATGACAAGAGAAAGGAAAGTGCACAACTAATGTCCCGCAGCCCACGCTTAAATAATTGCTAGCGGTTGGTTATTATTTTTAATTGGATTTAACTTGCGGAAGAAATCGGATTATCACAACGATGGTCAGACTTTTTTGTTTTTATCTCACATTACAGGGCTAAACCTTTTCGGAGAAGAAATTTTTGTTTTTGAAAAATGTATAAGTTTTCTGTCAAGTCATTCTTAAGTGACCATACAACCTTTCGAGATTCTTGTCTGTAATTCCCTTATCAGATTTTTGTTTTGTGTTGCTTGACAGATGTTTTCTTAAATAATAAATACATCAACGTAAAAATGGTAGGTTTTTTTTTTATTTGCTGATTAACGTTTAAAAAAAGTGATGTCACGCAGAGCTTTGAACACATGCCAAAATATATACGGATCACTTTTTTTTTTAAGTGACTTTCTAACCCCACCTATTGAAGATTTTAAATATTATAATGGTCATTTCGGATGCACAGTTATTAAACATACTAGTAATGGCCCGTCAATAATGACGGAAAAGTCTTGTTTTTTTTGGTTTTTAATATGTAATTCATTGTTTTAACTCATGTTGCTTCGCAATATTCGTTACAGTTAGAGTACCAGTATCGAGATCCGGATAAGTTTTGGCATTTTTACACATGGTGCGGTAGCGCTACTATGGCTAATGAAAAGGAGGATTTTGCTGTAGTACTCTTCGATAAATTGCGTGTTAGGCATTTCTAATATAACATAGGCCCATCAAAAATGTTACAATGTTACATTAAAAAAGTTATTATTGATACACAACCATGTAGCAACGAGACATTACCGGCAATGTAACTTATAGAATCCTAACATCGTAAAACTTCACTTTCTTTTGTCAAAGTATGAAATAATACCTTGTATACATCTGTTTAGGTTAATTAAATTTATGTTAGTTCACAACATTTCCTCCAAAAATATTTAGGCCTAGCTTTTAACCTAAATTCTTGCTTAACGTAACTATGCTTCCAGTGCTAATTTTATACATTGTTTAAAAAAGATTTGGCATTTTATAGAACACCTCTATTGTATACATTGCCGGTAACAAAAGTTATATATTAAATGTACAAAAAAAGTACCGTAATGTGAATTTTATATAAAAACTAAAACAACAACAAACGCATAACTTATAATATATTTTTTACCAATTCTTGTTTTCCGATTTAAGAATTCTGCTCGATAGATAAAGATAAATAGATAAAGTTTACAAACAAAATAAGATATCCATAAAAATGCTAACGTTACAAAAAAATAAATCTAAAACAGCTACAAACAACAAGAACAACAACAATAAAACTAAAAACAAAATTACATTTGCAATCTTTTTCCAATTCGATTCAATAAACTAGTGCTGTGCCTTTTTAAGACACGCGCTATACAAAGGAGATAGAGAAAGTGAAGGGGTATTTGTTGCTCAAATGGATTCCATTCTCCCATCAACGAAGGATTGACATTGATGGTACTTGGAAAGAACGAGCGAATCTACACTGAGGCTTTTGCTACGCTACCGACCAAGAAGAAAATAAGAAACATACTCATTCCTTTGGCGTTTACGTTAGCGAAAAGGAATTTCTTCACCCAAGACCTGTCAGGTCTCGATAGCGTATTAAGATCCTCTTTTCAATCCTTAAAATCTCCACTCTTGGAGAAAAAAGTAGAAAAGAAAATGTGTGGAATGATATGATACGACCAGATCATCTCCATAAACAGACAATAAAAAAAACAAGAGACACGTTTTTCAAAGTTGACAAAAAAATTCAATAAAACTTGGGTTATTTGTACAATAATATTTAATTATTTTAATTAATAATGTAATTGAAAAATATTGTTAGTTTGGCAGCAATTTAGTTAATTATGTATGTTACCGGCGATCTATAAAATCTAGGCATTGTATAAAATGACTAAACATTCTATAGAGTACTCTTTTTGGCAAAAGTATGAAATAACTTTATTTTTCTTAAGCTACTTAATGTAAGTTTAAGTTAGTTAAAAACATTTTTTCAAAACAAATTAAGCCTAAATTTAAACCTCGTCTAAATTCTTTCATATCGTAACTATTGCACTGCTAATGCATTTTTGCAAATTTCAAACTGCTATAACTTTGTTAGTCTTGCTATATTTGCTGATATTTAAGATAAAAATTGCACAAGCGCGTTCAGCGTGATGCAGAGATGCTGTCTGTGCAGTTTAAGCTATTTTAAACGACATGTAATTTTTTTTTCATTAAAATTAATACTTTGCCAAAAGATGCTAGACATTTAATACAATTTTTAAACATTGTATATGCCTGGATCATACACATCGTCGGTAACATGTTTATACACCACTAAAATAAAAAACTTTTTATGAAATATCGGGATGCTATACAGAGAAGCCAATGTCGAAAAAAAGGGTTGCTTTTCTAGTTAAGGTGTAAATAAAACGGTTTTTAAAATAATTGGATTTTTTTGGAAAAAATATATATAATTTTTTAATTCGTCTAAATATTAAAATTTGTAAAAAAAAAGATTGTTTATTTTTAGTTGAAAACAGTTTAGATATATATGTATGTGTTGTTATACAATACTTGGAAAAAGTATTCTTCACGCAACGCTGAGATGTAATGCAGAAAAGCCAATGTTTAAATAAAGAGTTGCTTTAGTAATGTTAATGAAGAAGTGTCACATAAAAAATGATTTTTAAATAAAAATAAATATTTGCTAAAATAATTAAGTTTCCTAAATGCAATTTTATTGGATAAAAATAACATTAAACTTTTTTTTTTGTATAAAAACTAACAAGAGATAATTTAATAACTTGTTTTCAACTAAAAATGTAATTTATATGAAAATAATTCAAAATTTGCGTTATTGATATGGATTCATAATATCTTATTACATTGATAATATTTTATTACACGAATCACTTTATTTCGCGAAAGATTTAAAATTTAATCTAAAATTCTTCAAAACTGTATTCAACGAAATATTTCTTGACTTCCACGTGTATCACATAGTTTATACACGTGGATTAGATTATACACTATGTAATTAGATTATACATATTTGATTCAAAACTACAAAACATGTTTATTACTTTGAAGAAAGTATATATTTAGAACATTTTGCGCAGTAAATAAACGGATGCAAGGAATTATAATGTATAAAATTAGATTTATATTGGAACTTATGCCAACCTCTGGATATATCGATAAACCAATAAATTACTTTTCTTTATCTAAATACAATTTCGAAAGACAGTAATAAAAACGACCACAAGTTCCAGGAAACGAGACCAGGATGAAATTAACGCTCGGAAATCGAAAGTAACATCATCTCTACCAAATGAACAAATATCGTGCATGACGCACAACAAAAGGGACGAGCGAAAAGGAGAATTCAATAATCAAAAGCGAAAATCTCCAAATGTCGTAAACTCACTCTTTCCCCCTACCCCCTTGTGCCATTAGGAGAACTCATTTCATGCAACTGCAATGACCGAACCTGATTTGTTTTTAATTAGCTCTTTCTCGGCTGTCTCTTTTCCATATAAAGTCCTGCGCATAATTAGGTAATCACGCAAAACAGAAAGACAGATAGATGTTGTACGGACATTATACAAAGGGTATTATAGATACTCTTTCCCCTTCCAAAAAGATATAAACAAAAAAGAAGAGAAAAGATCGGGGTTAAAATGGGTGGAGTTGGCGAACTCGACGAGTTTCTGATTCAGCCTGAATGGAACTTTGTGCTTCAGAACTACCATCATCATCATCATCATCATCAAGTACTAGGGTCCTACACTTTCTTTTTACTACGTCCTCCCTTTTTTGAAAAATCGACGTGGTCGCAACTCATTACTTTGCAATCCTGCTTTGCCTGATTGCCTGATTCAATTCAATTAATTTTCTGCCCTTTTTTCTCTTCCCCCCCCGCGTCGTAACTGTAGTAGTAGTGAGAAACAGTGGACCGAACGAATTGTGGGTTAACAAAATGTGGTGAAACCAAAATGATCCTCAGCATTGCCGATGCCGCAGGCCAGACGTAGCAGAAGCAGGCAATTAATGAGTAGATAAAAAATACAGGTGCCAAAAGGGGTTGATGAACATTTCGACCTGGTCACCGGCTCATCGAAAATGTTCCTTTTTCCAGCTGACTATACGATAATAATTATAAAAAATAACATCACTAACACCCATCAACAAATAATTTTGGTGGTTTTGGTTTTTTCGGTTCAACATAGCTGCTGTTTTGATAATTATTTACAAGATTAATTTACATTTTCTGTGCCTAAAAATATTTACAAATGAATAAAAGTATTGTTCATTAGTTTGTTTATGAGGTTATTTAAAATTATCTGTATATCCAGCGATAAATATATCTTTGTGACTTTCAAGCTACACTGGTCACTTAGAAACTATAGCTTCAGTTTGCTGCAGTACAGTACAGTACTATGGGTCAGGAGTCATTTTATGGGAAATGTAAGAAAATTGTATTTACAAGAAAATTTCAATTTCGAATGTAATTATAATTACAACTGTGAAAATTGAAATTAAAAAAAAATTGATTAATTTACAAAAAATATTTGCAAAATGAATTTGCAAAAACCTCATTTACGGTTACAATATTAAAATTTCACTTATAATTACAATGACAATTATAATCATAAAACTTATAATTAAGAAAAAATTAAAATACAACATCAAAATTACAAGTTATACAAGAATTACAAGAAAAATAAATTAACATTTGCAAATGTACAACTGCCCAGTGTGACCTGAAAGTCGCAAAGATATTTTTAGAAAACTAATACTTTAAAAATTGAAAATTTGAATTTTATGTATTCAACTGGTCACTAGTAGATAGTTTATACAGATAAAAAAATTAACAATAAAAACTAATTTGTTAAAGTTTTTTCCTATTAACACTTTTTTTTTTCAAACTGGTGACACTGAAGCATATATTGAAACACCCTATTATAAAAATAATTTTATGAGCCGTCTGAAGCCAAAAGAAAATAACTACAAATTTTCGTGTTTGGTTATTATTGTTCTAACATAACATTCACCCAGTCTCGATTTTACTGACAATGAGAACTAACGTCCGTTTTTCACGTAAAAGTTATGTAGGATAATTCGATTTTACAGTATTTTTTCAATTTTCTCAAAATATGAAAAATGCTGGTCAGTTCCCTTTGGCTTAAGAAGGCTCATATACTGTACACAGATAATCCCCAATTTATGCGAGGTTTTTGTTTTGCAAAAATTTTCTCATACGTCATAAATGAAAAATTCTAAATTTATATATTTAAATTCTCTGAAAATTTAAAAATTACAGGCGCACGAGTGAAGAACCGCGTTTGGACTACATAAACGCAGTACGCGTTTGATACTACATTTGGTTTGTTTGAGAGTATTTGGTAATTAAATATTTTCTATTTGGTAAGTATTTTGGTAATTAACGTATATTGGTATACGGTAAGTACATTAACGACAAAAAAGTCAGGGCTGAAAAGATTAATCACTCCGCACAAAATCACATAATAACAATTTTCACTCTCATACAACGAATATCTGGTAAATACTGTCTTATCAGATAAAATTGGAATAGCTTAAGAGTAAATAGACAATTCTTAAACATACATGTCAAGGTAATCCGAACGTATATCAAAATACCAAAAAGACATTTTTTCCTACTCTCTATAAATCTGTAGACTACAAATATAACAACACTGAAATAAAATAAAAAATATCAACCATTTTTTTTGTGTAACGTGACACAATATTGCTTTTAACCAAATTGTTGTTTTTCCTCTTCGTATGAATATAACCTACACCTGCAATGTAAAGCTGCTCTAGTGCCACCGATTCCAAGTCATCACGCAAAGCGGCTTTTTCAAACAACGTGCTTTTTTTCTTCTTCCATATATATACATATATATATATATATATATATATAAATGCATATTGTACATACATATCTATATAACACCCGGGGTGTCGACATCGAAGTTGTGTCAACGTAAAAGGAGTCGAGTAAACAGCATTCACGCGAGAGCCAGATGATATCATAATTAGACCGTTCGAGACCTATATAAAGGTACCCGGGGCCTTTTTCCTTTCTCGTCTTTCCAGTCAGTTCGCATTTTCGCCAACAGGCAAAAGAAACCCGAGCGGCTCGAAACCGATAAGCTTACGCACGCGGTGGTGATAAGCGATTCAATTGGAAACAAAAATGTAATTAGCGTTACGCGTTCTTCTCGTTGTCATAGGAAAAGAATGAAAAAGGGTGGAAACGATGACAACGACATCGAGTTGAAGAGACGACCGTCTATAGGGGGTAATGCATCCCGGTTTCTCCCCTTTCCCATTTCCTCGGGGAAATAATTCGACCCCCCACTTTCTCCTAAACCCCCGGTTCACACCAAACGACTAATTGCGTAATTGGAATAAAATATGCGCAAAGTTTTTCTATATAAAAAAAAAACAAAACAAAAAACATTCAAATGAATGAACTATAGTCGGGGTGAATGAGTCACGATGACCCCCTCCCCCTTCCTTAACATCCAAATGTTAAATTAAAACCAAAAGTAAATAATGAAACGTAACATTCTGAATGAGATTAAAAAGTTTTTAAATTAAGACGATCGCTTTACATATGCTGAATAAATTACATTTATAGTAATAGACCACAAAAGGTAATAAGATATAGTATTTATACAGACTGCTGAATGAAATTCTAAAACATAATTAAACAACCGTCTTAACTGGATAGCCATTTAACTTAATACAATGTAATTGCCTAACTTTAATAAAAATTTCGATTTGTACAATTTTCTATTTATGCGGGATTCAAGCGTAACTTTTGCATAAATCGAGAACTACCTAGTATTCCATTTATCATTATATGCACTATTCGAACATCATTTATCTTATAATTGAAGGGTCTGGTGTAAAAGAGTGCTAGGCAATATTTTTGTCAAAAATGTGTTAGAATCATTTTCGAATGTTTTAGATGCAATTCTACCTTCTTAACTCATAATTTTGATCAAAACAACAATATGTGCAAAGATATTTAGTGCAAGAAGTGTGGAATAGGTTATATACATGAATGCAAGTTCAGATTTTTAAACGCGATTTTCTCGAAACAGTAAAAATATTACTTGACACACTTTTACACAAAGCCCTTCAATTAAGTTCCATTCTGTAAACAAAAATCCATTCTATAACAAATGGAGAAAAAAAAATCCACTTTAAGAAAGTTGCGAAGAACCAAATTGATGCAAAGTTTGGAGAAAAGTTACTTACTATATATAAAATATGAAAATGTGGGAAGATGGCGGAGAAAAAAAATCGATGCCAGGCAAGTGTTGTTAATAGATCCCTGTGTTAACTGTTTCCACTCGTTAACGTATATGCAATTTGGGCGTTGTCGCTCTGGTAAGCAGTGCATTATCTCCGCACTAATTAAGTAAAATTACTCTATCAAATTTCGGTTCCCATGTTGCACATTTAATTAAAGTTGCAGAAAAATTCGGGACACGGTTTTGGAGCTCAAACGTTGCGATTGTGTTCGAGCATGAAATAATAAATTGACAACTTTTTCTTTCTTCCCCCTACTATCCCCCTATGGCCCCTTTTAGCCCTCCTCCTTTCCAAAAAGTCTCTCTTCCCCTTCCCTTTTCTACAACATCCTCTTCTTCTTCGTCTTGGGTTTTCTCTCTTGAGCAGCTAAAGTTTTTAAAGTAGATAACTTCCCATTAGTTCAACCCGATTTTCATCGTATAATAACGTGACGCATCATCACTCATTCGATTCTATAGATTAAACACGACGACGCTATTTCGCTGTTTTAATATTCTCTCTTCTGCTGCATGAGCAGTCCATAAACGCTCAAATGGCATCGAAAGGACTAATCGCCAGCAAGCGATAAAGAGGAACCTAATATTCCAACCATTGGCTCCTATATACCCAAGTGCCCCCTTATTCGAGAGACAAGTGTGCTTTCTGTTCAACGAGTTTTCCTATTTAAACAACAACCGCCCCAAATCAACAACAAACCGAAACGGGAAAAATTCTTGCTACAAGACAACTGTTCATTCTAAACGGCAATGAAAATTGATGAACTGAACCGAATTTACCAATTGAGGAGATGGATGAAATAACGGCCTATCTCAAAAAATTTAGTTTTGATAAAAATAGCAAAAACTTCTGGCACTTTTTAATTTAAGATTGAACAAAATTCCTGTCAACTGTATATTTATAAAAAGAAAATTAGCAATTAATTATATTTTGTAAGTTCGAATCTGCTATAAGCTGCATGACACTAAACAAAAATAACGAGCCGAAGAATCTACTAAAATTTTAACAATTCAGGGGCTTGATGCAAAAAAAAAATTTATGACATTTTTTGTCATAGAATGATCAAGAAGCATTTTCGAATGTGTTAAGTAAAGTTCTACCTCCCAATTTGAGCAAAACAACAATGGATGCAAAGATATTAGTGTAAGAAATGTAAAGTGACCCATAGTCAGAAAATCTTTAAACGAGTTTTCCTCGAAATTGTCCAAATGTAACTCAACACTCTTTGCCCTTCAATCAACGGTACGTATATGAAAATTGTTGAAAAAAATCGATTATTACATTTAAAAACTAAACGAAGAAAAAAAAAATCACCAACTGACAAAGATTTGACCGAAATCTGCTTTGCATACACTAATTAAAACAATACGAATATGTACGACTTTTTGTTAAATTTTTCACGAATTCGACATGAACTGGTCTCCTCCAAAAAAAAAAATAGGCGGTATAAAATACTATAGATATTCCTTAAGAAGTTGAAAAAGACGAAAAAGAAAATAAGTAGAATGGTGTTGCAGAGATGAAAAAAAAGTAATAATGAATATGTAAAAGGATTACGGCTCCAAGTTGGTTGTTTCATTAGCATGCCATTTCCCTTCGGATACACTGAAAACGCTGGCGCGAGTCGCTTTCATTTTCGGTGTTAGCTTAATTAGAAAAACAAATCACGAGCTTAGTTGGCGTATGAATCATCCCTTTCAAATCTTCTTCTCTCTCACCCTTTTGTCTCTTTTTCTCTTTCACTCGCTTTCATTCGCATTCTCAAACACAATTCGAAGTTCTTCCATTCGACAAAAGAAAGAGAGAGAGAGAGAGAAAAAAGGGACAATAAACTAGATGAGTCCAATCGCAAACACCCGTTGGCGTACTCCACCACGTGCATTTGATGACATTTCGGAAAACAGTTTTATATGCATGATGCCCAAATTTAGAGGCATCATCAACACCACTGGTTGTCTTGTAAAAAGTTTTCTCGGACCAGAAAAAAATAATCGAGAAAAATGAACCTTGATCAAATTTTCATCAGACCTTAAAGAATTATAATATAAAAATAAGGGTGCATAAGTTTTACTCGTGAATTAAAAAAAAAAAATTATAAAATAATTTAGACACATCATGTACAGTATGTTAGGTTTAGGTGCACCCTTTATTCATTTTATCTACACACTCGTATAATGCCTGTAAACACTGATTGGAACGTGTTAATGAACCACCCCACTGACGAAATTCGCTGCAGTTTTGTGCAACCGCTTTAGGACCACCGTTTTCACAGCCTCACTGGTTGTAAATCTTTGTTATCTAATTTAAATTGTCATTTCATCGAATAAGTTGTAGCCGGTAACCACTTTTTCATTAAAATTACAAACGAAATCGAAGGACAACAATTCCAAACCAACGGGACTGTGAAAACGGTGGTCCTGAGATGGTTGCATAAAACCGGAGCGAATTCATCAGTGGTATCGACAAACTGATCACACGTTTCAATAAGTGTTTACAATCATTGGACAAGTATGACAAAAAACGCATAAAGGGTGTACCTTTACACTAACCTACATGATCTGTATCTATATAACTTTTTATATTCACGAGTGAAACTTTACTTTTGAAACACCATCGTATATTGTAAAAAATATAAGGTGGTAAGTGATTAAAAAAAAAGAAAAGAACCCTAAATTTAAAGACATTAAGTAAATACAGTAGAGCTTCGATTATCCGAACTAATTGTGAGCCATGGGTGTTCATAAAACCGATTTGTTCACATAATCGGACATTAATAGTTTATGTGCATATATGAAAATAAAAATTGTTTTTTATGCTCACAAATACAGCATACTGTACATTCATATTTTATTATTACATATTACATATGTATTCTAGTTTTTAAAAAACAAACGAACATGCGATTTACTTGGCCTTTCGTGGATAATACTGCTCGCTTTCGCTTTAACATTTTATTTAATCGTAGGAAAGTGCAATAAATATCAGAGCACCATTCACTCTAATGTACAGTATATGACTTGCACGAATATAAATAAAATCCTGCATACCTACTCGATTACAGCTGTTCGGATAACCGGTATTTCACATAATTGACGTTCTACCTTAAATATCATACCAATATAACTTAAATATAAAACCATTGTCGTTATAACTTTAGTGGACATTCCGAAAATTATTATAACTTTAGTGGACATTCCGAAAAATTACAATAAAAACCCACGTATAATATCAACCTAATATGTACCAGCAATAAATGCCAACTTAAAGCAAGATGGATCACTAGAGATAAAATGCACAAAAACATAATACAAAAAATGCTAAAATATTGTGCATCCCTCATTGATCATCCATTCGTATCTCATGTTTTTTATGTGTGCAAAAGAACTGTTACCTTTTCATATTTAACACGGGCGTCGAAGGGAGAGGAGGATTAAAGTGGAAGCGCATTCGAAAAAGGGGTTTAAAAGGTTAAGAATGATGGATGATGGCAGGAGCCATCGGCAGCTGCGTGACGAATGTGAAAATTTCGTATTCATTCGCCTCGTCCATCTATCTATCAGCAACTAACCAGACGTAGTAGTAGTGTTGGTGGTGGTAGTGTGGCGTTGATTAGGTTAAGCTTTGTAATGATAAATAATCCCTTCTAACATACACCGTGTTGCGTGACATGTATTGAAAAACGATTAACGGTTTAGTATTTAGTGAGAAACCTGAAACAAATCCGGGATTTCATTCTTTTTTTCTTAATAAAATACGAAATGGCAAAAATTGGGCACTACAAGTATGACTAAACTTTTATTATAGCTCTCCAATTTTATGTTTGAAAAATTCCTAGCTAATCCGTGTCGATCGCAGAACTTAATGAAAAAATTTACTCATCTTCATTTTTGAACGTATATGTATTTTTACTGTACGGTTTGTATATGTTACTGGGAATGTATAGAATCCAAACCAAGCCTAGTTGGCAATGTAGGAAATTAACATTGAAATACAGTAGTTGTTACAGATTTACTGTACAGATTTGCCCCTAGCAATAATTTATTGTTAGGTCTAAATCTCATTTATATTACCTATTCTATATTCAAATTCTCATTATAAAACGTTGAAACTAAAAAAAAACAAAGTCTTCAACCGGAAACTAACCTACAGCCCACATATTAAATGCTATTTCACATTCATTAATTTTTAATTTCTAATAGTTTTAATATTAGGTCAAGGATAAAATTAAAAGCTTTAAGTGAAATGTGCGAATACAGGTGGGACGTGTAATTGATCAGCACCATACCTTTCTATGAGTAATTTAATTGGCACCAGAATCGTAAATCACATATGGCACAGCAAAAAGTGTTGTTTAACGCCCGTACTACTACTCGTCTGCTGTAATGCGTTATAAACAAATACTGCATTATAACACATTTCGTTGTTCAATTCACTCGCGTTTGTAATTATTAGGTTGTTTCATTAATAAAGAAATATTCCAACGGCTTTAATATAATAGCTTACAAATATTTTCTAATGGTTCATTTTACTGTCCTCTCTAAATCAATTAGTTTTCGCTGTACCATCTGGCGAATTTCGTGCCAATTTCAGGTAGTTATGTGTCATCATGGATATCCAAAATCATTCTGACCTTAATTTTGTTGTTTCCGAAATATGAAGTTTGGTTTTTTTTTAATATATTTTTTGGTCAGTGTTGTTTTTAATGCAAATTAAAATGAATTTTTTACGCACATTACTCGACGATTTTGTTTTAAAAACGATTTTTTGAAACCTCAGAGTATATTTATGACGTAGTGCAATGATTCTATTTGAAGTAACTTTGTCCCAAGCTGCGCCCCCACAGATCGCGAAGTGTCGGGATTTTTGATCATAGGAATACCCCTACTAATATATAAACGCGAAAGTCCGTCTGTATGTTTGTGATTCCACCACGCAAAAACTACTGATCCGATTAACTTGATTGTTTTTGTCAGCATATTAGAGATTCTAGATGACATATTAAGTAAGTTTTATCCAGATTGAATGTACGCTTTGATAACGAATAATATCGAATAATCACAATATTCTCATACGATTATATCTCGTAAGCTTGCGCACAGCAGTGTGGAGCGGGTATTGCGTCTGCGCATGATGTACCACGATAGTAGTACGTCCATGGCCCACGCGCGATGGTTGAAGACAGCATCGGGTGCGAGCACGAGTTTGTACTCCAAAACTCTGGATTTAATAAACAATAAATCCAAGCTTTTTTGATTTACGTTTTAATTGTTTATTTGCAAAACGACCACATTACTTGCAAATTGCAAGCGAAGACGCGGGTATCGCTAGTTGGTAATAATTATTGCTCATAGAAAAGAACGTTTAACACAAAACGAGGTTCTGTGAATAGCTCTCTCTTTTATTTTTTAGTAGCCAACTCCATTCATCAATTACCACTTTCCGCAACTTTATTCAGTTATATCGACGACAACTTTCTCTTATATCAATATCCCCGATTCGAGAAACATGTGGCAGACTACCAAATCAATGCTGACCTTCAAACGATCAATCATTGGAGCTCTACTCACTCTCTTACATTAAATACATTGAAAACCAATCGTCTCACCATCAAAAACCTCACAACCATTCATAACCAACCCATTAAAATTTTTGGTCTCTGGGTAGATAGCACCCTAAATTTTGCATATCATATAGAAAAAACCACCCTTAAAATCAACAAACACATTTATCTCACTAAAAGATTAAAAAATACACTGTCCTACCGTGAAAAACTTACTTACATCAAAACTAAAATCATACCCATTATTACCTATGCCATCATAATTTGGGGCAATGCTCCCAAATATAGACTCACCCGTATTCAAACCTCCTACCATCGCATTCTACGCATTCTCTTTGGTCTCAACAGATACACTCCTATTTCATTATTCACTAGAACACGCAAACTACTTACTATTTCCCAAATGATTACTTACCATCGTCTCATCAAAATCAGCAAAGCACTTAAAAATACTTGGTACCCACTACAGTTTCTTTATACTTCATTCACCACCCCTCAAACATCCCGATACATCCAAAGTTTCAAAATCATTCCGCCTACCAAATTCCCTGATCACTATTATATTCGATTCCCTTACAATACAATTGTAAGGAAACAATACACTATTATATTCGATTCCTTTACAATACAATACATGCTCCCAATCATGCCATCACTTCCAAAAACTATTACTCAAACACATCATCTATAGTACCTAAACCTTAATTCTTAATCCAATTCAATCAATCTTTGTAATGTTTGTTTGTCCCAAAGGGACGTGAAATAATAAAATAAAAATAATAAAAAACTATAATAATTGTTTGTAAACAAATATGGTCTAATTTAATTATTTTTAAAAAATTACTTCATTTTTTAAAAAAATGTTTTGCAAATAAAAACTTTTTTCTGGCTAATGTGGGCTGGTATATCAAAATTTGATATCAAAATTAATGTTCGAGAAATGGTTTAATTACAGGTTGGTCTAAAAGTTTCGAACCTATGGTATTTTTCTAAATTGATTGAAGAATAACCCAAATAAGTTGATAGCTGAATACTTGGTTTATAATCAAAGCTGCTATTAGATTGAAAGAACAACTTAAATTGTTGTTTATTTCGGCACGATAGTTAGTCAATAGTTTTGTGACCAATAGTCCTATGACCAATAGTCTCTACAACCAATAGTTCTAGACCAATTGTCCAATTACCAATAATTCCCAAACCAATCGAATGCCTTGAAGTTTGTTTTCTCGGACAGCTGTTAATCGAGACTAATTATAACTGTTTAAATTATACGCGTCTTCACATATAAATAAGGCATATAAATAGGGAAACTTCTTGAAGGCTCAGAGTTGTAGGAAAAGTCCAGCAAGCATCACCATGGCCCCCTTCTGCAATTATCTGTAATATTTGTAATAATAGAAAATTTACAGTACATTTGGCGAAATTCATAAGATTGTCTAAATTTTATTTTATTTTCATTTTTCAGATTCTTTCCCATTTCAAGTTTGTGTTACTTCTTAACACCCATTTTATTACCAAATTTAAATACAAAAACTGATCCAAATGATGCACGTGCATTTTTGAAAACATATGACACGGCAACCGCCAAACGGCTGAATGCAGAAAGTACGGCTTATTGGAAATTTAGTACGAACACAACTGATCCAAATGCACAAGAACTGGTAAATTCTTTAGACGATCTAGAATTTGCACTATTCAAACATAGGATATAGTTTGTTTTTTATAATTGTTTAAATTTTTTGCAAAAATTGTAAGATGTCATACATTTCACTTTGCCTTCTTATGATGTTAAGTTTGGTGTATCTCATGGTAAAGTACTGAAACGTAAAAAAATATTTATTACAGTTTAAAATAAGGCTTGGGGTGGCAGAATTTAATAAAGAAATGTGGAAAATAGCCAATTCCTTTGCATGGAAAAAGTTTAAAAGCCGCACCCTACGTCGTCGTTTCAAATTATTATCAGTTCTTGGAGAAGATAT
The DNA here is from genome assembly GCA_034695005.1 of Cryptops parisi. Lineage (NCBI taxonomy): Eukaryota > Metazoa > Arthropoda > Chilopoda > Scolopendromorpha > Cryptopidae > Cryptops > Cryptops parisi. The sequence goes on along the minus strand of JAQIWH010001169.1, from coordinate 17,646 downwards.
ACTTCCGGACGAAGAGCTCAATAAGGTATATTTTTTATTAATTAATTAATGTTACTGGTAATCATAAACGTTAAAGTAGTTGATTTTTAATGTACGGATTTGTTTTTCAGTTTAATCACGACATATATGACATGTGGGAAATCTATTCAACAACAACAATATGTGCGTATGGAAATCCTAAAAAATGCGATCTGCACCTTGATCCAGGTATATTTTAAGATCACAATATACAGTACTTTGTTTTTTTCTTAAACTCTAGTTTTGATTTATATATTTAAAATTTAATATATCATTTTACTATTATTATTTAACAAAGATATAAATGACATCATGGCCAAATCTCGTGATTACAAAGAACTGAAACATGTGTGGAAAGAATGGCACGAAAAAGCTGGACGACCAACGAGACAACACTTTACTGATGTAGTTAGTCTAGGAAATAAAGCAGCAAAATTAAATAGTAAGTAATAATAATGAAACCGTATAGAGTGGTGTCTTCCCTTGTAATTCTGCATCAGGGAGGCTGGGTTTGGAACATGGTTTGGTAATAGAAAGCGTATTAAAGGAAGCAAGACTACAGCAAGCAGATGTTTGTGTTGAAACTACGAGAATCACCCAAAAAATAAAACCGTTTAGCTATGAAATATTAAGAAATTTATTTTATTTGTATTTTTAAACACCTCATTCTTTTTTATTAAATATCTTATTTTATTTATACGGTACACATAATGACTTTCTACATTAACGCATTATTATGTCTGTTCACGAGCTTTAAAATCCAGTTCTTGTAGTCGTTCACCGCCAATTTTCAACCAATCCTTTAAGCTACGTTTGAAGAGTTGGTTAAAAGCACTGCAATTCGTCATCTTAGAGGTGGTGAAAAATTGCAACTAACCAGCAATTTGCAAATCAACTCTAAGCTTACTTAAAAAAATTGATCAATGACTTTGGTAGTGGACGAATACAAAAACTGAATTTTAAAGCTCGTAAACAGATATGCTTTAATATAAGAAGTGTTTATGTGTATAAATAAAATAACGTGCTGTGTTTAAAAAATAAAAATAAATTATGAAATGTTTTTTTAATTTTTATAGCTAAACAGTCTTAACTAATTGGATGACCCTCGTATGTTGATTCTGGAATAAGGTCCCGCAAACGTTGTGGGGGAATAACTGTAGCTGAACTTTGATGTAAAATTAAATCAATCTCTACTTGACATAATCTGCCATGTATGTTACATCATTTTTTACATAGTACAAGAATGTGTAATATATGATGATTAATAATGCATACTGTGTCACTCACTACACCATCTAGTGATGTAGTTTGCTGTTTTTCATTCCCTCACAATCGTAATGTTTTTATGAAATAATAATGAAGCTTACTCGTATTCGATATTTTAACGCTAAATAATCACATATTTGTATTTTTAAGCAATGAATAATTCTATCTTACATTTTGGAACTAACTTTGATTGCTCTAACGGTGTCCACTTCCTAGTGTACCTACAGTACATACAGTATAAACATCTTTGCTTAATTTGTCACATATTTCAGAACTCAACGATCTTGGTGATTTGTGGCTTTTGCCGTACGAGTCGAAAACCTTTCAGGCCGACTGTGCTCAATTATGGACTCAGGTAAAGCCAATTTACGAACAATTGCACGCTTACGTCCGAAGGCAGCTTCGTACTTTTTACAGTACAGAGGCAATCAGTACGGAAGGTTCAATTCCTGTTGATCTTCTGGGTAAGTTATTTCTCCTAACTTAATGGTTGGATAATGTTTTGAAATTAAAATAAATTTCGTTTAAAAATAATTGGAATTTTTTAAGCCGTTATTTCTTCTATTATACTGGAGTAGTTTATAGAATAGCCTAAAGTTAGTACGAAATCTACTTTAGTTTAAATACTATCATAACGCATTCTGCTGTATTATACACGTCCTCAAAAATTTATGTGATGCAAGTTGAATGAATAAGGTAATAAATTTCTGTAAAAGATAGAATGTTACAAATATATTTTCCAAAATATTTATCAGAGTTTTAGTAAGCTATACAGGATGAGTCTTAAGTATAGTTCTATGGGAATATTCGAAGTACATTCATTAAGCACATTTATGACTTTCATTATTTAGGTGATATGTGGGGTCGAAAATGGGATAATATCTATGACATTACTGCACCATTCCCTAATACTACTTTGGATTTTAATGTTACATCTGAAATGAAAAAACAGGTGATTTAAATCTAGCTGCTTAGAAATTAAAAGCGAACAGTAAATAACGATCATAAGATATACAAGTAACATGTTATCATGTTTTCCCTTTCACGAAATGCTATTTCGTGAAATGAAACCCGTGTACAGTAACCTACTTGTACACATAGCTCGGTCGTTCGGCTGTTCAATACAATTTTGCTATGAGCATTTGAAATTTCATATTTTCTCTTGCAACTATAAACTAACTCAGTCTGTTTAAATTCAGAATTACACCGTGTTGAAAATGTTCCAAGTCGCTGACGATTTTTTCAAGTCTGTTGGACTGATTCCTGTCAACAACGTGTTTTGGATAAAGTCAATATTCGAACAACCCGAAGACAGGAAATTCATCTGTCATCCATCAGCATGGGATTTCTTTGACCGCAACGATTTCCGTATTAAGATGTGCACTCAAATTAACATGAAAGATCTTGTTAAAGTCCATCAAGAAATGGGCGACATTCAGTATTTCATGCAGTACAAGGATCGGCCTGTAATATACAGAAGAGGAGCTAACCCAGGTGAATATTGTTTTTTTTTTTTTTTTTTAGGAAAATGTATTTTAAATCATTCTTTCACTTTTGCAAGTTGTGTTTATATAAAACAAATTAAATGTACAGCGGACCCTCGAGATTCGAACACAATCCGTTCCAGCACAAAGTTTGGTTCTCGAATTGTTCGGATTTCGAGTTAAAATTTTTCATAAGAAATAATGTAAATTAAATTAATCCGTTCCAGATCCCCCAAAATTTACCCAATATAAAATATTTTAAGTGCCTATTTGAAAATCATATTGGTTAAACAAATAATGATTAAACGAGTAGATTTAATTTTAACAGTTAAATGTTTGAGCATTTATAATAGTACATACATAAAAACATATTGTAAAAATGAATAATAGGAGAAAAACTACTGTCCAATGGAAGGTGAATTACCCTTCTCCCATCTGTAATCTACTAGTTGAGGGTTGTGGTTTACGAACATTACGACCACTTCAGTTTTCTTTGGAGAGAAACCTGTCTTATGTAATTTATTTTTGTGTATTTTTTAAACCGACCACCTAATTTTTTGTTCGAATTTCGAGTTTTTGTTCGGATTTCGAACACAAATTTTTCTCGAAATTTTGGCCGGCTCTCGAGTCGAATCGGTCGGATCTCGAGGGTCCACTGTAATTAGATGCATCTTATTCATTTGAGTGGTACAGTTATGAATCATTACATGCTTATGTATTGAATTTCAGGATTTCAAGAAGCTGTTGGCGATGCTTTGACACTTTCTATAGTAACCCCCCAACACCTCAATAAGATTGGACTTCTGAAGAATGTAGACACTAAACATGGTAATCAATCAATTTATGATTTTTTAGTTTATTTTATTCTGTGTAACACGAGATCAACATTACGTATCACTTTACCATGAGACTTTTTTGTAGTTGTTTGTGTGACATTTACAACGAATCACTGAGAGAGACACCAGTGCAAACGGACACTTATTTAATTTTTATTTTTATTTTACAGAAGCAGATATTAATTTCATGTACATGATGGCACTGAAGAAAATCGCCTTTCTTCCCTTCGGCTTTGCTTTAGATTCATGGCGATGGCAAGTGTTTAATGGGAGTATAAAAGAAGAGAACTACAATGCAGACTGGTGGAAGATGAGGTAAAATTGTAATACGAGTGTATTTCAGTGAAATTTTTATTTTATTCTGATTATCGTCACAATCAAGTTATATTTTATTCGGCTATACTTATGATTAAGGGACCCCAGTTTTGTTCATAAAACATACTGTCTGTTTTGTCCTTACCATGAACTGTTTATATAGACTTCTTGTTCTTGTTTACCAATATACTATACATTTTAAGTCAATTGATCATATTTCCTTTTTTCTTTAGAAAACAAATGCAAGGAGTTGTTCCTCCTGTTACACGATCAGAAACCGACTTTGATCCTGGTGCAGAACTACGTGTAGCTGTAAATGAACCTAACATTAGGTGAATGAATGAAGAAATGACAATTTTATTTGTGACATAGTTTTTTTCACATTACGGTATATTAATTAAAAAATTTGGGTATTTTCGCAGGTCTTTCGTGAGTTTAATAATTCAGTTCCAGTTTCATCAAGCTCTTTGCGAAGAAGCGGGCCAGTACGATCCTTCTAAACCAGAAAAAGCACTGCATTTGTGCGACATTCAGGGCAGCAAAAAAGCTGGAAAACTACTAAGGTACCATTTTTTAAATTATACTAGAATATTTATTTATCATTAAAATTATAAAGCATTGTGCTCTGTTTTGCATGAAAGGGTCAACTTAGATAATTTGATTTGATGTAGTTATTCGATTTTGTAGAAATAGTACCAGAGTACATAAATTTAAATTATCATGTATTCATTTGTCGCGCTGGTTTAAGATGTTAAATGTTTTGGGTATTGCTGTATATTTTAGGATACCTTTTAGGATATTACAGGGTGTACACCATGAAACTCCATAACTGACATTCAGTTAAACAGAAAATGCAGTTAAAGTTGTTGAGTTACATGGCGGACATCTTGTTTATAGTAGCATATCTTGGAATTGTTTATTTTCTTTTTATTTTGGTCAATATTGGTCTATTCTTTGGAAGTATTTAAAGTTATACCAGATAATGTAGCATATACAAAACTCACTTTGGACATATACAAAACATTCATTAAAATTTCGTCTCCCTTGGTTTAACATCATCATTAATAGTAGTAAGCAAAATTACAAGTATTTTACGGTACTGATGTAGCTCATTGGCTAATAACTTTTCATTGTTGATAAAAACATATCATAATGACTAACTTGTAATATTAAAATAATTATTAGTATATACAATATTGTACATGGTTAAGTTGAGCTTCTTATCAAACTGGCTATTGGCTTGGAATTATTTTTTCTCGCTGCTTTGAATGATTGCTCTAAATAACAACTATTTCAAGTTATACGAAACAGTTCTGTTAGCATGTCCACTAAAATGTCTTTTTTTCACCGATACATTTCAGTGACATGATGAAACTTGGTTCATCAGTGCCATGGCCTGTAGCTATGAGTGTTATCACAAAAGGAAAAACTAATAAAATGGATGCATCTGCACTCATCGAGTATTTCCAACCACTTATGACTCATTTGAAAAGTGAAAATGAGAAACATGGTGAATACATTGGATGGAAAGATTAATTTTTCACATATGTAGTATTTACATTGGCTGCAAATACAATATTTTAAAATAATATATAATGTATAACATAATTACACATGTAAAATCTATTTTGATAACTTGTTATCAGAACTTGCATGAATACGATTTTTTAATATCGTAAAAATTTTCAAAATTAAATCCTGCAATAAATTTTCTTTCAATTATTTTGTGTGCATAGTAGTTTATTTATTCAATTCCAGCATCAAGCATATCTTTTTGTCACCACTCAGCGATTATTTTTTTATTCAACCACTTATCACTTAAGTTATTTGAAAAGTGAAAATAAATCAAATATGCGATCAATACAGGGCGACGTGTAATGGTCTGTACAAACTTTGGAAATCAGTTCCAGGGGTGTTCATAATCACAAGCAGAAAATGTCTTATGATTATGAACATAAGACATTTTTCCAATTACTCCAAATGCTTTTGGAGTTTCGACGGTTCGAAGTTGGCTTGTAGTGTCTTGAGAAATTATCTCGTAAAATCTCATAGCATCAAAATTAGTTAATTAGAATAGGGAAATTCAAGTAAAACCGCACATTCGTTATCGTACAGGCAATAAAACATCCTCAAGAAGTCGCAAAAAACTTGACTATCTTGCTGGTAGCATTCAACTTTGAACTGTCGTAACTCCATTAACGAAGTTAACAAAGTGGTTAACGATCAAACTTTTAAGCTAACTTCGAAAACCGTTAACGGACTCATTAACTTCCGTTACATTTTGCATTAACCTAATTTAGTTAACTCAAGTCCGAAAATGCAGTTTTGTTGAATAAAAACCAGCAACACTGATCGCTTTCATTACTTCAATTCAGTTCGTTGGTCAAAATCCGTGTGGGGTTCGTGTGCAATATATGCACTATACACCGCCAATGAGAAATACTGTATTGTAGTTAGAGATTGTCTTTTCGGTTGTTCATATTATAAATTTTGTTTGCTTTTCTACACAGTCTTATTAAATAAAGTGTTGGAAAGCCAACAATATTTTCCGCTAAATTTACGAAAAGAAAAACAATATTTTCCCGAACTTATAATAATGTTGTTATTCTAGAAAAGTTTCCATTTGTTAGTCATAAAATGAGGTGTGAAGAATGACTTGATACAATTCGGGACAAATTAACTTACAGAAATTCAGGTCTAATTGATGTTCTGAATTAGCCTCAAATAAATTCAGGACAAAGGGTCAAAATTCAAGACTGTCCCGTAAAATTAAAGATGTCTAGTCATCTTTTGTAACAACTGTTGTTGACTTTCTTTTTCTGAGAAAATGATTAAAAATTATGTAGTGGACCGAAAGAAGTATCACGTTTGTTTGACGTAAAATTTTGATACCAATAAAAATACAGGCGCGTATACAGACGTAAAGTTTGCAAGAGAAGGAGAGTTACACATCACATAAATGAATTGTCAATATTAAATTAATATGAATATACTTTTTATCTCTATATAATTATAAATCATTTTTAATATACAAATATGTAGAAATTCCAAAATATCAACATAAAATCTAATTTTTGATTGAATTTGAAAAAGTTGTCGAAATATTTTCCAAAATTTACCAAATAATTTTACGTCAGGTTATATTTATCAAATCGTGGAGTTAATGATCCCTATAACCACACCCTGTATACGTGCATGGTACATACATTGTAGAAAATTTTAAATAAGCTTTTTAAAATTTTGACTTACAAACAAGAATTTGTTCGATTTAAATCATTCTGTACAATTAAAATTATTGTATACTAGCAATATTCATAAAATAGTGCAAAAATTTATTTTTTGTTTTGTATCAATTTTTGTAATAATTTCCATCGTAAACCCCCGACGCTGTGTAATGTATAAAAAAACCTTTTCTCGTTGAGCGTTATGTAATTTATGTAATTTATCGAAAAACCTAAATCTAGAAAAAAACTCTAAAACAGAATATCACTTTTTTTTAGGAGATTCTATACTTTGGCTCTCTAAAACAAAAAATAAATAAACTATTATTTCAGCTTAAAACTTTTAGGATTCTTAGCTTTTAAGAAGACCCGAGTTTTTTGTATAATTTCAGAACTTTTTAAAGTTTGTTTTGTGTGGATTTAGTTTTAAAAAAACAACAACAATTTTTTGCGTTAACGGATTAACGGTTTTGTTAACTTCCGTTACATTGTTAACGAATTTTTGGATTTTTCATTAACGAAGTTAACTTTTTGGTTAACAGATTAACGAAGTTAACTTTCTCATCAACTGTGTTCATCTCCGGTCATAACTTTGCAAGTTGTGCGAATATTTTGACGAAACCAACGTTTTTGTGTTCAGCACGATACACAGTGATGTATTTTCACTAAAAAGCTGGCCAAAACATGAAACTTAATTAAAAAAACCATAACAATTTGTGTTTGTTATAGTTTAATTACCATTACATCACTTGACGGTGATTTTAGCCTCTTCCCTCCCACAAGATCAGTCGGGACCGAGTTATTCTGTGAATCGCGTGTCTTTGTACTCTCGTTTAAAACGAAATATTTGTTTTGACTTTGTATTCAGTGCAGTATTCGAATAACAATTATAGATGTGAAATTAGGAGGTCTATACTTTGTTTTACAACATCTAGTTTTAAACTTGTAGCTAAAATAGTTGAATTTTAGCAATGCACTTTTAGTATAAATAAGTAAGTGATTTTTAGCTAGACATTAATTTACAGGTGCTTGTGTATACAAGTTAAATCGAGTTCACTTATGATGCGTATTGTATCACAAAATTGACATATTCTAGAAAAACGTTTCGAAGAAAAAATTTCTGCATACTCAAGCTAATTTTTTACCGACGCTTTATTGCCTATAGGCCAACTCCAGAAAAAGCACGAAATAAACATTTTCGCCCATATAGGCAAAAAAATTTCCAGAATGTTTTCGTGTGTAGAATGTAACAGAAATGTTTTGAATAGACTTTCGCTAACGTTTAATCCACTTTTAAGTAGGTATATCCCGATTTGCGGCGCTCCGATCGAAGGCGCTTCACTATAACGGTAACAGTGTCAAAACAATCGCTATTTTGTCGACAAAAAATCGATATTGTGTGAAGAAAATAGCTATTTACTCACTGCTATTACTACAACTTTCAACAGGACACTCAGCAATGCACCATATACCATACTGTTTAAAAAAACCAAAACTCAATGTCAAAAAAAGAAAAACAACAACAAAATAAAATCAGTTCCAAATGTTTTCATCATCTAAGCAAATTTTCCCCATTCAACAAACATGTCCGCAAAAAAAAAAGTGGGGCCTTGAAAACTTGTTTTTACCTATCTTCTTTTTTATTTACTTCTTAACTAACTACTGGCAACTAACCTTTTTAACATTTCATACTCCAAAAGTGAATTAAAGAAAAAGTAGGTAAAAAAGCCGTGATTCAATTTACAGCGGTGGTCTCCCACCCCTCCCCCGCTGTTATACACTTGTAGTTCAAGACCAAAATTTTAGAATGAACCAAATCATTTTCCAAGGAAACCACCAGCCAGAGTCAGTCGTTGCATCTAACATAGGATAATAGCGAAAATGAAGAGAAAGAAGAAACTGATGATGAAGAATATGATGAAAACAAAATAAAATTTAAAAATATGAAAAATATTTTCAGTTAAACTGTTTTCTATTAAAATACACTGAAAAGTCACAAAATGTGTGAATAAATGAAACTAAATAGAATCATAGGGTAATCATAAAAAAAAATGGTGTTGACTGAGAATGAAATTTGTATTGGTTCCTGAAATTCAGTAATAAATAACTTTTAGTTAAAAAAATTATGACCCAGAACGCTTTTTATTACGAATCCAATCGAAAAACATTAATAATAAATGTGGCCTTATTTAATAATTTTGGCCACAGTTTGAGGTAATACTCCACTGTGCGACGCATAGATTCTGAATATGCAATTTATTCGGTTTCGGTTTTTCTGTCCAAATTAAACAAAACGCAAGTTAACTCTCATACCCCGAGCTCAATCAACCCAATAAGATGACAACTCATCATTTTTTTTTAAAACTTCAACCGTCTCCCCCCCCCCAAAAAAAAATAAAAAAACAAAAATCAAAAAAAAAAATTATTCCTCTCGTACTGTACTATCTAAATTTTCAATTTCAATTTTTGAACTACAACCAAAAATAAAATCTATAAAAAAAAAAAATTAATAATAGTTCAAAGATAAAATGAAAAGCTTAAGTGAAATGTGCGAATACAGATGAAGCATATAATTGAACAGTGCCATATTTTTTTATGAGTAATTTGATTGGAACTAGATTCGTAAACCACATATGGCACAGCGAAAAGCGTTGTTAAATCTATATTACTACTACTCGTCTGCTGCAATGCTATATAAACAAATACTGCACTATAATATATTTCGTTGCTGTTTAATTCACCTGCGTTTGTAATAATTGTGTCATTATGTTTGCTTCATAAAACAAAGAAATGTTCTTTGGTACCAACGGCTTTAATGCCGTAGTTAACAAATATTTTTAATGATTTATTTTACTGTCCTCGCTAAATCAATTAATTTTCGCTGTACCACATTTGGCAAATGTCGTGCCAATTTTAGGTGGTTAAATATGTGTCATCGTGGATATCCGAAATCATTCTGACCTTGATTTTGTTCAGTTTACGAAAGATGAAGTTTTAAATATATATATTTTTTCTTATCAGTGTTGTTTTTAATGCAAGTTAAAATGAACTTTTTACACACATTACTCGAGAATTTTCATTTTAAAAACTATTTTTTTTCTTTGAAAACTTACATATTACAAAACTTATTTATGACAACGACATAATGCAGTGATTCTGTCTGAAGAAGCTTTGTCCCAAGCTGCATCCCTACAATTCGCGAAGTGCCCGGACTTTTGATCATAAGACTATTGGTCATAAATATTGCTCATAGAAAGAAACGTTTAAAACAAAACTATAATAATTGTTCCTAAATATGGTTTAATTTTTTCATTTAAAAAAAAATTATACTACAGTACTTCAGTTAGGAATCGATATGAAAAGTGTTTTTTTCTGGCTAATGTGGACTGGTAGATCGAAATTTAATATTTTAGTCTAATAATTGTCTAAGAGCGGATCAATTTGGAATGTGTGTGCGCTTCTGGAATGTGGAGGGTGAGCTTTTTTCCTCTTCTCCTTCGCTTCATCCCTTAAACATGTGGTGAAAAGACTGTTGGGGAAGTAGTTAGGTTCACTCAGCAACATGCGAATGAAACAATGAAGCAAACTATTGCAAATGAAACAATGAAGAAAACTTACCCGTCAATCTGACGGGCTACATACTAGTCAAAATTAATGTTTGAGGGGTGGTTTAATTACATGGTGATCAAAAAGTTTCGGATCCATGGTATTGGTTCTAAACTGATTAACGAATAATCCAAAGAACTTGATAATTTAATACTTAGTTTATTATCAAAGCTAACATGTTATATTTAGTATTTTGAATATTTTTCATCATTGTCCAAACATTCCTAAATCCAGTGGCTAAAATTGTCGACAAGTTGTGAGAATGTTGACCTGCCTCAGAGAATTCATTCATTCTTCACGCGTTTTGAATGATTTTTAAACAGAAACAAAAAACCTAATTACTCAGTTGACCTTCAAAATGAATATTTGTGAAATACTAAGCAATAAAAATTGTAACCTTTAAAGAATATGGTAAGGTATCCTGGAAGAACCCATGAAAAATATTTGTGTTACAAGATAGTGACCGAGTGTTACCCAAAAATACTGAATCACAAGCAGAGATTAGCTAGAAATATTTTCCGTTCATCAATAGATAAAAAAAAAAACATATTCTTAATTAAATCATCCTTTGAATATTAATTTTAATATCAATTTTCGATTTATCTCGTTCACATTAGTCAAAAAATTCTTTCAGTCGCAAAAATCGAGCCATAATTGAAGGGTTTCGTGTAAAAGGGGGTTAAGTGACATTTTTACAATTTCGAGAAAAACGAGTTTAAAGATCTGAACTTGCTTTGCTGTGGGCCACTTCACACTTTTTGCACTAATATCTTTGCACATATTGTTGCATTGCTAAAAAATTAAGCTTGAAAGGTAGAATTGCACCTAACACATTCGAAAATGCTTTTAAGTCATTTTTGACAAAAATGTTACACCTTTTCACACCAGGCTCTTATTATTTATCAGAGATGATAGATGAAATAACTAATATTTTTCATAATTTTGTAGCTTAAGTTGTTTTTTTTCTTCATATTTTTATAGTTATTTATTTTATATTTTTACAGTTCCTTTTTATGAGCAATCCTTATGACCAATAGTCCTTACGACTAATAGTTTATGAGCATTAGTCTTAGACCAATAGTTCTACGACCAATAGTCTTATGACTAATAATCTTCAAACCAATCGAATGTCTTGAAGTTTATTTTCTCCGACAGCTGTTACTCGAGAATACTTATAAGCAAAAACTTCTTGAAGACTCACAGATGTAGGAAAAATTCATAAGTAAAGTCAGCCAACATCTCCTCTCACCATGGACCTCTGCTTTTATCTGTAATATATTTGTATAATAGAATATTTACAATGCATTTGGCAAAATTCACACGATTCTCTACATTTTATTTTATCATCATATTTTAGACTGTATCCTATTGCAAGTATGTGTTACTACATGTTAGGAACATTTTTAATAAGAAATCCTAATTCAAACCCTGGTAAAGATGCAAATGAATTTATGAAAGTATATGACAAAGTAGCCACCAGAGTATGGAATGAAAAAACTACGGCTTATTGGGATTATAGTACGCACATGGCTGATGAAAAAAGACCAAAACTGGTAAATTTTATATATATACACGTATATATATATTTAAACGATCTAGAATTTGCACTGCTCAAACATATAATACGGTATATTTTTTTTCCACAATTGTTCAAACTTTTTGTAAAAATCGTAAGATAGCATACATTTCACTTTCCATTCTTATGATAATAAATTTGGTGTATCTCATGGTAAGGTACTAAAACGTAAAAATATTTATTACAGTTTAATATAAGTCTTGGGATGGCAGGATTTAATGCAGCAATGTGGAATATAGTCAATTCCTTTGCATGGCAAACGATTAACAAGCCTGACTTACGTCGTCGTTTCAAATTATTATCAGTGCTTGGAGTGGATATCCTTCCTGCAGAAAAGTTCAACGAGGTATATTTTTATTAATTAATTAATGTTACTAGTAATCATAAACGTGAATGCAGTTGATTTTTAATGTACGGATTTGTTTTTCAGTTTAATCGTAACGTATATGACATGTGGAACATTTATTCACACACAACAATATGTGCGCATAAAAATGAAAAAAGATGCAATCTGCGACTTGACCCAAGTATCCATTTGGATCACAATATACAGCACTTTCCTTTTTTTTTTAAATTCTAGTTTAAATGTATATTTCTGCAAATTTAATATATAATTTTAATGTTGTTATTTAACAAAGATTTAAACAGCATCATGGCCAAATCTCGTCATTATGAAGAACTAAAATACGTGTGGAAAGAATGGCACGAAAAAGCTGGACGACCAACGAGACAGCACTTTACTGATTTAGTCAGACTAGGAAACGATGCAGCAAAATTAAATAGTAAGTAATAATCATGAAGCCGGGTCGAGTGGTGTCCCCACTTGTAATTCTGCATCAGGAAGGCTGGGTTTGGAGCATGATTTTGTAAGCGGTATTAGAGTGAGGACAGCTACAACAAGCAGACGTTTTGTTGAACACTACGAGGATCACTCAGAAAGTGAAATTGTTAAGCTATAAAATATTTCTAAAATGTTTTATTTGTATTTTTAAACACCTTATTCCATTTTATTATTTATACGGTACACATAATGACTTCTTATATTAACGCATTATTATTCTGTTCACGAGCTTTAAAATGCAGTTCTTGTAGTCGTCTAATTATTAACCAATTCTTTAAACTATTCATGGAGAGTTGGTTAAAAGCGCTGCAATTTGTCATCATAGAGGTGATGAAGAATTGCAACTAATCTGCAATTTACAAATCAACTCTTTAAGCTTCACTTAAAAAATTGGTTAATGGGCTTGGTAGTGGACGAATTCAAAAACTGGATTTTAAAATTCATGAACAGCTATGATAAATGCTTCAATATAAAGAGTGTTTATGTGTATAAATAAATTTAATTGCTGTTTAAAATATACAAATAAAATATAAAAGATTTTCGTGATTTTTATAGTTAAACGGTCTTCACTTTTTAGATTACCCTCGTATGTTGAATTTGGGACAAGGTCCAAAATCGTAATGTTCATAATGGTATTTATAAAAATAATAATGAAGCTTACTCATATTCGATATTCTAACACTGCATTTTCAAGCAGTGAAAAATTTTATCGTACGCTTTAAAACTAATTTTAATTTCTCTAACGGTACCCCCTTCCTAGTGTACAAACAGTATAAAGATACAGTATAAAGATCATTAATAATTTTTATTAATTTGACACATCTTTCAGAACTCAACGATTTTGGTGAATTGTGGCTTTTGCCATACGAGTCGGAAACCTTTCAGGCTGACTGTGCTGAGTTATGGACTCAGGTAGAGCCACTTTACAAAGAATTGCACAGTTACGTCCGATGGCATCTTGGTAAATTTTACAATACTGCGGACTACAATAAGTCAGGTCCAATTCCTGTTCATATTCTAGGTAAGTTATTTCTGGATAAAGGTTTGAAATTAAAATGCATCACGTTTAAAAATAGTTGGGATTTTTAGGCTGCAATTACTTATTATAATTGATAACTAGAGTAGTGTATGGAATAGCTTAAAAAAACAGTTTGTACCAAATGTACATACAATTACTTTAATTTAAAAAATGTATAACGCATTCGGATGCATCATACACGTCCTCAAAAACCTATGTGATGCAAGTTGAGTGCATGCGAGCTGTTTTATCAGTCTATAGTTTAGCGTCATAATATATTTCTGTGAAAGATAGAACGAAATATATTTTCTAAAATATTTATCAGAGTTTTAGTAAGCTATACAGGATGCTTCATAAGTATGGTTTTATGGAAATATTCATATAACACAATTATACTGAAAATGTTGAGTTTTAGTTATAATAGCACTTTCATGGGGTTCTTTAATATGATGGTATTTGCATTGTCTTTGAAATTTTAGTTCAAAGAAATTGCATTGTTACATCGGAAAATATGAGTCGTAGCTACCCTACCAAGTCATATTTAAAAAAGTGTAGGCAGTTTTTCATTTAGTAAGGATCTACTGTCATTTACTTTATTTCGAAGAATCCAAATAAAATAAAAGTCGATCTAATGCAATAGTGATTAAAATGCAAGATGCTGCTACAACAGATGCATGTCACTGTATACACTAGAGTTATTTTAGTTTTTAGTTATTGGAATGCTTAATTTAAATACGAATTTTAAAACGCATAACAACTGAATTTCACTGAGTAGTATCAGTGACTTGTAGCGAAGTTGCTGTAGCAGCACCAGGTATTTTAATCACTATAGATCTATACTCTATCCCAAATTAGCTGGCACAGAATTTGCTTGATGCAGCCAAGGGGCGAGCTAGGTGATTTGCAAAGTGTGAGAGAACCATTCAACCAGCTCGTCAACCATTGGCTGATTCATCTCGCTGCCTCCAATTCTGCCTCTAATTCTGTGCCAGCTAATTTGGGATAGAGTATAGTTGGATCACTTTGTATTTCAGTTGGATTTTTCGAAATAAATAAAATAAGAGTGGATTCTGACTAAATGGAGAACACTGCCTACAATTTCTAAATACAACTTGGTAGCTACGATTCAGTTTCCAATTGTAACAATACAATTTCCTTAAAATTTCATTTCCAAGATAACGCAAATGCCACCCTACCCAAAAATGCTATTACTGAACATTTCCATTATAATGGTTTTTCTAGTATTTCTATGGAACCATCTTTGAAAATCAACCTGAATATTAATTATCATCGATTGATCAGTTATATTAGCTACGTGCCAGGAGGTATTAGCATTAATAAAAAACTCAAAGAAAAACTTAAAATGAAATACAATTACATAGTTCTTCATTCATTAAAGTTTGTAAAACTTTTTTAAAAATGACTAAAAAAGTTGTGTACATTAATGACTTTCATTATTTAGGTGATATGTGGGGTAAAAAATGGAGTAATATCTATGATATTACTGCACCTTTTCCCAATATTAATCTGGATTTGGATGTTACCAAAGCAATGAAAAACCAGGTAATTTAATCTCAGTCTAGCTGCTTAGAAATTAAAAACGAACAGCAAATAGCGACAAGAAGATGACATGTTGTCTTCTTTTCGTTGTTTATTTCATGGAATGCTATTTTGCGAAATGAAACCCGTGTACAGTGCCCTACTTGTACATAACTTGGCTGTAAAGCTGTCCAATACAATCATGCTATAAGTATCTGGAATTTCCTATTTGCTCACTCAACTATAAACTCAAGTCTGTTTAATTTCAGAAATACACAGCTTTGCAAATGTTCCAAGTCGCTGATGATTTTTTCAAGTCTCTTGGGCTGAAGCCTGTCAACAAAGAGTTTTGGGAAAAGTCAATATTCGAACAACCTGCAGACATAGACATTATCTGTCATCCATCAGCATGGGATTTCTTTGACGGCAACGATTTTCGTATTAAAATGTGCACTGAAATTAACATGAACGATCTTATTAAAGTGCACCAAAAAATGGGCGACATTCAGTATTATATGCAGTATAAACATAAATATTTAATATATAAAAGAAGTGCTAACCCAGGTAAATACTGTTTGTTTTTTTAAAGAAAACTTAAATCATTTTTTTTTTACTTTTGAAAGTTGTGTTTATATAAAACAAATTTAATGTAATTGGATGCATCGTATTTATTTGAGTGGTACGGTTATGAATCATTCATTTACATGCTTGTATATTGAATTTCAGCATTTCGAGGAGCTGTTGGTGATGCTTTGGCACTGTCTGTAGTAACCCCCAAACATCTTAACAACATTGGACTTTTAAAGAATGCACACATTGATAATGGTAATCAATCAATTTATGAGTTTTCAGTTTATTTTGCTTTACTATATGACAGAAAATCAACATCATTTGTCACTTTAACAAAATAACATTTTACAATTTAATTATTAATTTATTTTGTTTTAATTTTGTAGAAACAAACATTAATTTCTTGTTCATGATGGCACTGGAAAAAATTGCCGCTCTTCCATTTAGCTTTACTTCAGATTCATGGAGATGGAAAGTATTTAATGGGAGTATAACAGAAAAAAACTACAATGCTGAGTGGTGGGAAATGAAGTAAAAAAATTAATAATTTAGTGAAATTTTATGTCATTCTGTGATCATCGTCACAGTCAAGTTATACTTTATCCGACTATAATCTAAATAAGAAATCCCGAATTTTTTTAAGTCAATAAATTTTAAGTCACTTTTTCATATTTTTTGTCAACTTTTTCTTAGAAAAGTTATTCAAGGAGTTGTTCCTCCTGTTACACGATCAGAAACCGACTTTGATCCTGGTGCAGAACTACATGTAGCTGTAAATAAACCTAACATTAGGTGAATAAATGAAGGAATGGCAATTTTATTTGTGACATAGTTTTTTCACATTACGGTATAATAATTAAATTATCTGGGTATTTTTGCAGAGATTTCGTGAGTTTGATAATTCAGTTCCAGTTTCATAAAGCTCTTTGCGAAGAAGCGGGCCAGTACGATCCTTCTGATCCAGAAAAAGCACTACATTTATGTGACATTCAAGGCAGCGAAAAAGCTGGAAAACTATTAAGGTGCTTACACAAAATCATTTTTTCATTATACTGGAATGTTAATTTTTTTATGCTTTGCATGATGTTTTGTTTTGCATGGAAGAATTGAACTTAGATTTAGTGAATTGATCTAGTTATTTGATGTAGTTATTTTATTATGTCAAAATAATACTAAATTGCATAATTTTGAATGATCATTTACCCATTTGTCGCACTGGTTCAAGGTATTAAATGTTTTGAGTACTGATGTATAGTTTAGGATACTCTATTTTAGGGTATTACAGGGTGTCCACCACGAGACTAAATAATTAAGTGTCAATATCTTGAAATTGAGAAAAACTCATTTTTTTCTGGG
>JAQIWH010001168.1:0-34784 GCA_034695005.1 Cryptops parisi | reverse complement strand
ACACGCACACACACAAGGAGACAAAATTCCAGAGAGAGACTCCATTCTTGACCATATCTGCCTTTAGCTCAAACAACACGCACTTTCTATTGGCTAACAAAATTCCTCTAATGAGAGAAGTGAAGAACAAAATAAAAGGGCCAAAAATGGGAGCACGCAAAGTATACAAAAGATTAAATATATACAAATAAACCATACAAATATAAATATATATATATATATATAAAAAGAAAGCATTAAAGGCAGAGTAAATTGAAGAAAAACGTTTTTTGTTTCGTTTTTGTTTTGTCCCTTCAGAGTCAACTTTTTTGTCAAAATATATATATATAGAACAAAGTATAAGCAAAAGTAAAACAAGAAAGAAAACAAAAGAAAAGGTTCACCTCGGCAGAACACGCGAACCTGAGTGCCTTTACCTAAACAAACTTTGTTTCTTTTACCGTCAACGTCTACTTGTATATAGTGTACGGTAGATAACGACAGCAATTCAAACGCGAGTGCCGAAGCTAATGAATTATTCATCAACGATAAACCAAGTGTACGATGTACACTATCAACTTGGTACAAAATGCAACTTCCACAAAAAAAAATATTCAACTTGAAAGCAACAACAGCAACAGAATTTAAATACTCCATATACCATTTGTTTGTGTTTATTTTTTATTTTACATAAAAAAAATAAATCTTCCGATTTATTTTTTTTTCTTCATTTCAGAAACTGAAATAGTTTCTAACTCTAAACTTTTGTTCATTTACTACAATATTTTTTAGATTTTTTTTTCAAGACCATTTTTTTTCAGGGTATTCATAGGGTTGTTAATAGCTTTGGGCAAGCTGGATGAAGCTGAAAATCGTCCTTTTGCAACGAAAGGTTATTACACTATAACTAAGCCTTTATGGCTGTTTTGGCCAACTGAAATTACCCTCGCAGGCAAAAGTTGCAAAATCACCAACTACAATCTACGCGAAAATGCGTTTATTAAAATTGCAGGTGTCTTTGGGTGCTATAAAAAAACATCCGAAAAAAGTGAAACATATTTTTTTTTAGAATTATAATGATCTCAGTAATAATTTCTTTAAAGTTACCCTTAAAGTTAACCCAGTGAATATGAACAGCAAAAAAAAGGTAACCTCGTTTAACGCAAAAACTTCGATTTACGCGAATTTCTTGAAATGCAACCTTACATAAAACGAGAGTTACCTGATACTGTATATAATACGAAGTAAACCCTTCAATAATAACGGGTATGGCCAAGTTGAATGGCATGTGATGTAAAACAAAACAACCAATGCCTATTGAGATAGCAGATGGTCTTAGTCAATGATGATTGAGGTAACAACCATGGATTCAAATAAGTTGCCATGAAAACATTCGGCAGAACCGGCTATTATTGCCAATTATTCTTACATGGAAATAACAAAATCACATTTTTGAAAAATTACAGTGTTACATTACAAAAACGTATTTTCATGACATTTTCATTTCAAAAAATGCATCAAACCTACTTAAGGTTAACTTTCGTTTTTTGTCCTTAGTTAGCGGTTAAATTAATGACAAACATCTAAATTTTGAATGGAGCTCAGAATTTACATTTGCACCAAATTGCAATACTAACCCTGCGGCTAAACAAAATTAATAATTCTTCTTTTTCCCCCATCAGGCATAGCCACGAAGCGAGCACAAACTGTCTTCTCACCTGCGCTCGAACCCGTGACCTTTCCAGATGGTTCCGATGACCTGACATGCCAGAAGAAAACCCCTTCGAGGTTCTCCTCTTTTGCCTTTATGTGGCACAACAATAAGGCAATAGTTTAATTAACGTCATTCCACGTTATACGTTATTATGACGGCAAAAAGAGACAAGAAAAAGAAGCAAATTACTAAGCGCATTACTATTCATTCAAGCTTTCCTGCAAAAGTAATGGCCCTTGACAAAAAAAACAAAAACACTCTTTCATCTTTATGAGATGAAAACATCATCCTTTTGTCCTTCAACCCTATTAATCCTCTTTCTTAGAAAACATAAAAATTATTTTTCTTTCTGTCGATAAAATAAAAAAGACGTGCAACACAACATAAAATGAAAGTTGTTGTTTAACACGATTATAAAAACATTTCACTGAAATTAAACAACTTTTTTAAATGTGATAAATATTTCTTATATATAATTTTTTTTTAAAAAATTATGTAAAGCATAATACTTTAATGTGAAACATAAAAATATTTCAAACAATTATAGTACTAATATAAAATAGTGTAAACACTAGCTACAGAGGGGTGGCGTAAACACTAGCTTGAGAGGGGTGGCTACCCCAAACAAAAATTAATGTTAAAAGTACGGTAACAAATGTTTCGGTGAAAAAAAAAACAACTTTATGACACGAAAATTGGTTTTAACCTGCTTATATTTTTATAACAAATTACATAAAAATAAAAATAGTTTTGTTTAAATGTAATAAATATATATTTTGTCAAACAAAAAAGTACAATATTAACGTGTAACTTAAAATTGCTTTTTCGAAGTTAAATGTAAAGAAATTCTCATCAAAGAATACTAAGTAACGAAAACAAGTGTTGACATTCTAAAATTATAAAACAAAAGCCAAAAAACAAAAAAACAAACAAAACATGGCTGCTAAATATAATATACCCAATTTAGCGTTAAACACGAAACTTTTACCCAACATTTTTTTTTCATCTAATGATTAACATTAGTGTTAAAATTAACGAAAAGTGCACTTTTCGCACCTTATTATTTGTTCGAAACTGATGGGTCCCTCGAGTGAAAACGAAAACCCAAAGTAAAAAAAAAATCAGTATCACAGTGAAAAAAAAAGTATGGAGATACATTAACCCCCACTACCCCCTGGAGACGTAACAACGACAACAGCAACAACGACAACGTAGAATACGAAAACAACCTTTCGGTTCTACTCTAGTATCACGTTCACATTGTTTCATCTTGGATGGCTAACTTGTCTCTTGGGAATGGAATCTAATTAAGCCAACGAATCAAGATCAAAGAAGTTTTTGAAAAACAAAAAAGAAAAGACGCCAACCAAGGAAAGAATTCGTGGTGGATATTAACACACGACCATAACTACTTAGCAAAGATGAGACATAACTGCAGTTCACCTTCAAGCACCAGCTATGGTTTTGACAAGAGTGTCTCTCCAAAAGCTCAAGTAGATGGGACTTTGTTCGGTAAGCAAACATTTCGAGTGGTTCTTGATACCGAAGCAATCAAGGCAGAAAATGATAAAGCATACTGTCAAACGTGACAATGAATGAACGAATGAAACCAGAAAGAAAACCAAAAGTTCGATCATTGAAACAAAGTCTTGCAAAGTACTGTCTAACTTTAATAGATATTGGTAAAAAAAAAGTAACACGGAGAAATAACAATTTACTTGACTTTTAAACGTAGTGGAAAAACAGCGCATTGCTACATCTTTGTCAAGCTTTCCAGCATAACAGAGCGCATTGCTACAGCTTTAACAAGCTTTCCAGCATAACAGAGAGCATTTCTACATCTTTGTCAAGCTTTCTAGCATAACAGAGCGCATTGCTACAGTTTTAACAGGCTTTACAGCATAACACAGCGCGTTGCTACAGCTACGCTAGGCGTTCCAGCATAACCCAATGCTGCAGCTTTGTTAGACTTTCAGCATAACACAGCGCAATGCTACAGCTTTCGCATGCTTTCTAGCATAACACACCGCATTGCTACAGCTTTGGTAAGATTTCCAGCATAACATCGCTATAGCTAACTGACGAATACAATTGCGAATGTGGATGGTTCTCTGTCGGTTAATAGAATAAAAACTATAGATGGCAATTCCATCGTGGGGGTCAGTATTTGCGCAAAACTAGCTGTGATGTACACAAATGAAATAGTTGTCATTTGTGCATTACTGCACAGAACCGCATATAAAGAACTTTTTCGCCGTTCACGAACATCTGCGAGTTTATTTTCTCGTCGCGTATACTAATTTTTGTTGCATATAATATAACTGAAGAGCCGGCTAAAAAAAAGAGTTTAGTAACATTTTGGTTAAAAATGACTTAGAAGCATTTTCGAATGTGTTAGGTAAAATTCTACCTTCCTGACTTTGAGCAAAACAACGATATGTGCAAAGACATTAGAGCAAGAAGTGTATAGTAACCCATGGACAGCAAAGCAAGTTTAGATCTTTAAAAACGTTTTCCTCGGAATTGTAAACATGTTACTTAACACCTTTTTACACCAGGCCATTCAGTTCTTGTAATGAAAATTTTAAATGCCAAACGGCTAGTTTGAGTATCCCCGGTGAAAATTCCTAGAAAAATATATTTCAAAATCGCATATAAAACAATGCATTTCTGTATTGTTTAATTTCAATTGAAATGAGAGAAAAGTTTTGTTACAAAAACAAGACTACCATTAGCCAACTAACATGGTATATGTACGAGATTCGCGTGATCGACAAATTGGTGTAAATTACAGTTTCAAGTTTCTAATGAGTAACGGCAGTCGAAACGGTTTCTGTTTACTTAAATATTGATGATACCACCCAACAACAAAAGCTACACGTTTGTCAAACTAGAACTGCGTGTGTTTCATTTCTGCAACACTAGTCGCGCAAAATGAAATATGAAAAGGACCACGGTCGAACGACGTATTTGTTCCAGAAACTCATCAATTAACGTTATCGTTGCAATCGTCCATCAAAATTTGAATCACTATCCCATTAACTGGACATCTAACTAAACAGGAAAACGCAAACAAGCGCGTTTGCTTCGTACATATCATCATCATCATTGACTCGTTTCATTTTCTTTTTTATTAACCTTCAATGCACTCGATTGGCGGGTAAACTAAGGTGACCGAGATGTCGACGAAAAGCTAAAAATGGCTCTCCTCACCGAAAAGGTCGTCACTAATGGCGTCGAGTTTCCGACTATCTGATTAATTAATGCGACCACAATGTGCACCAGCACCACAGGGGGGGTAACAGGTATGGATTGAAAGCGACGACAAGCCACTAGTGATGAATAGCGACGAGTGACCAACTTTGACCTCTTGTAGAGGAATCTCTTTTAGACACTTTGCGGATCCGACTTTTCTCCTTCACAAAACTTGGTCAAGCGCAGAGGGGGTAGTGGTGACAAGTACGAAGAAAACAACAAGACGCAAATCACGAAGCGATGCGTGAAAAGCTTCGCAGAAAACGTTGGCCAAGGTTATCAAAGGGGTGGGTGGGAGGTGTAGTTTCCAAATTCGCCACATTGGCCACTAATCGAAAAGCCAGTGAAGGAGGAAACGAGAAAAGCAAAAGAAAGCGCAATGATTGATGAATGGACGATCAATAAAACGATGAGAGTTGGCACCTAACACTGCACTGTTCTCCCCCTTGTTCCTAAGCTGGTCCTCTTTCGAAAGGGCGAAGCTAAATCAGAGCCGAGTTCAAACTGATTGGCAAAATGCACGTTGAATAATTAGCCACGCCAATGGCCTCTTCCTCAACCTGCTGGAAGCCAATTACTACCCGACAAAATTGGATTATCGACACCACCGCTAACAACAACAACGACGACGAACTTGTGTGGCCAAAACAATAATACGGCATAATGTTCCAGAATCATCTTTTTTTTTATCGGAAAGTAAAACATCAATCAGGTGACCTTTCAATATCCACACTCGTGACATCACTTGTACAGGATGACCATAAAATCCCTATTTTACTAAAATATTGTATACACATTTATTAATTAAGCTTATTTCATAAATACTTCATAAAGATACGTGTAGATAAATATGGTGGTATTAAAAATTCCAAGAAAATTAATGAAGTTAAATCAACCAAGGTAAGAAATATTTACAAAATTAGACTTATTAGGAGTATTAATATTGTTTTATTTATTTTTACTAAAAATTATCACAATGTTATTCTATTAAAAAAAACATTAATGTATTTATTTTATGATGTGAAATGAATTCATGAAAATCATTTGAAGTTCAAATATGTTTACCGGCAATGTATATAATCCAGCCATTCTATAGAATTCCAAGCTAAGTTTAGGCAATGTATAAAATTAGCATTGGAACAATTACGTTATGCAAGAGTTTAAGTTAGGTTAAAATTTTAGCCTACATTTAAGTTTAATTATTTTTAGAAAAATTGTTAACTAGCTTAAACCATCTTAACTAACGTAAACAGTTAAGATTTTATTTCAAACTTTGCCAAAGCAAATTAGACAATCTATAAAAATTCCCAGGCATTCTTTAAAATGTCTGGATTTCATACATTGTCGGTGACATAAGGTTATATTATTTTATTTTAACAATCCAGTGAGACCACTGTACAAAAGTTAGCAATATGAACTAACGCTAGACATCATAATAACAACATTACTTAGCATCATTTCTATAAAATCAAACATTGGTCCATACTATGCTATGTGAATACTACATTACAAAAAGTATAATATATTATTATAGCCTACTACGATAATGTAGTACAAAACTTTCTTGTATTGATCCAGCTACATAATCCCAAGTAGTTTATCAACATTCCTTAACAGAGCAATATACATTTTTAACATATCTTAATTGCAGAAACATTGGGATAATGCATATTTTATCATTAAAGCTAATCAAACTGCATTGTGTCCGCAAACGTCCATCAAATTTCGAAACGATGATCCATAATAAACACCAAACCAGAAAAAGCGGTTTTGTTTATTAGAGACGAAAGCTTCTCATTATAATTGCATATCACCAATGAATATGCATTCAAATTCATTTTCATATAAGCTAGTTTATTCCAATTAGTTGTTAATATAATGCATTTAAAAAAAAAAACTGTTTCCTATGCAATTATTTTTAAACATGTTCCACAAATATTAACTCGGTGAATTGAATTATTTTCCGTTTGTTTGTACGCCCATGACGCAAAAACCGTTGGACGTATTTTCACGAAATTTAATACCGAAGCTCAGGTCAAATCAAGAAAAAGCATAGGCTATTATGCACACTTAAATTTTTATTGTAAAGCTGACAAAGTATTTATACCCCCTCCCCAAATTAATGAAATTTTGCGTATGTTATAAAAAAAGTGCCTATTCAATGTCTAACAGCGTTTAGTTTAAAGAACGGTGTATACATACAGTATATTAAAAAATATTGATTATTCTTAACAAAATTAAAAACTTAACAAATTAATAATTATTACCATTATTTCGGTTCATGTAAGTTTAGGCTAGCTCATATATTATCCAGCCAAAAAAAAATTTTGGTTTCACAAATTAAAAAAATAAAAGATATGAAAAATCACGAGTGCATAAAAGGTTTGGCTTTTGCAATTCACAGGGATAGCGATGATAAAACTAACTCGCGAAGATGAAGACGATGGTTATTTAATGAAGCCAGCTCGGCACGCAAGAGGTCAAAGGGTTAGACAGCTTTTCGATTCTGTCGTCATGACAACGACATTCGCAAGGCCAAGACGAAGGCAGCGCGATGAGCTTGAAGCTTCAACATGCAAATGAAGTCATTCTCCCCTTTCTTAATACGAATTTATGTTGTCGCGATGAGCGGACTCTTCCCCCAAACTCGAGGTCCTTTTGGTGATCATCGCCATGACACCGAGACCTTTTCCACCACCGTCCCTGGATCTAATGATTCGAGAGCTTCGTGCCAAACATGGCCGACTGTCTTTTAAAGAAAGTCACACTTGTGTGGATTCCCTTCCACGAGAACAAACAGTTCAAGATGCCATAACCCTTTAACGACAAATAATAACAAAACAAAAATAATGAAAAAAACCAAGCGTAGCTAATTATTAAATTGCACGAAAGTTCGACCATCAGCCACTTAAACTTTTGTTTTGTTTAAATTGTTTTAAGGGCACGTTTATGAAAAATGTCAACCCAAACTGACTTTTTTTTAAAGTAAACAAATTCAATGTTGTTATACAGTATATCAAATAATATTAATTAATTATTGTTATTAATATATAAACTTATACAGTAATAATAATAATAATAATTAACACTGTGGAAATTGATACTTGTCTAGTAACTTGAATATCATTTTAATGAGGAGTTTGGCTACCATCTCAACAAAATTTGGTTTGTTTAATTACACCTATTTTGCAGGTTTTGTCAGCCACCTTATAGTCACAGTACATATTTTGAAACTTTGTTTTTAACTATTAAGGTTGCATATATTTTTAAACGATTGATTTTGTAACGTATTAGTAACAAATTCATTCATAGGTGAATGTGAATGTAGTTCACGTTTTCTAGCTTCAGAGAAATACTTCATCGATATGTATATAAACATTCAGAGGTTGCAAAATGGTCATGCTAGTGACGGTACTAACATACTGTAATCACATGGCTTCCATTTGATTTCACCAAAATTAAAAATGTATATTAATCTCACTTGAGAATGGTTAATTCTTTAAAGATATGAAACATGTTTGATGAGGAAAGAAAGCATTACTCTTAAATTATCAAACCACGTTAGCGAAAAAGTGATGTCCAAATGTTGGGTAAGTCATCATGGAATTTATCTTAAAAGTAAAGTTTGTTGTTTTTAATCCTTAGATTATTAATAAAAGTGTAATTGAGAAAAAAAAAGTTCTCGTCGCATAATAATGAAATCACGAATATGGAAACTTGAGTAAATTTAAAAGCTGCATTGTGTTCGTTCTGGTTTAATAATTGTTTTTCTCTTTGTAAGACAATTTAGTTGCAGCAATCAACGCAACATATTGGCGTTGTCAGCTAAAAATGATGATGATGCGATAATAGACATATGTTATCGCTTTAGGCTGCAAGAGTGATAACTCTGTTCAAATGTCTGTTCAGCAAAAGTCTGGTCTCAAAGGATACCAAGAGCAAAAATGAACGCGAAGCTTTGCCCATACGAAAAAAAAAGTGTCGAGTTCACCGTTTATAAAAGTAATACACGTTTAAAGATGTATTCAATTGAAGTGCGTTCAGTTCGAAGCGAAATGAATCGTGTTAAACCGTAGTGAACTAACTCACTTTTTACAGTTTTTGAGTTAACGCGTGAAATGAGACCATTTCACTAAGTCATGATCTAGATATAGACTAAAATTATATAGCTGGACCAATTAAAGAGAGTTACATGGTACTATGCACCGATGGAATAGCATGCAACCCTATGAGCAAACCAAACGTAAAATCGTCGTTTTCTCAAATTGAAGTTTCTTGACTTAGTTCGGTATGGTTTAGGACGATGCAATTATAAACTAGATATCCTGTAGTTTTGTTAACCGCGGTTTATAATTATATGCGCGGTTTGAAATATTTTGTTATGCAATTTTAATTTTAGAAATTAATTGAACAACAAATGGTGAATAAGGATGTCTATAATGAGGTGTCTACATCTTGAAATGTAGAACGAAAGCACAAACTTAAATAGTTTAAATTGGAATTTTGTAGTGGTGTCAGAGCTGCAGTAGTGCTGCAGTCAGTCATTTTCCAAAATGGCGACTCCAAAGCGACAAAGCATGAAAGAGCAGAAACAAATGCAGACCACATAGGGTAATATTACAGAACACATGGAGTGAATAGAACTGTCATCTAGACATTCTTCGTGTCACCAAAAACGCCCATGT
Organism: Cryptops parisi; assembly: GCA_034695005.1. Taxonomy (NCBI): domain Eukaryota; kingdom Metazoa; phylum Arthropoda; class Chilopoda; order Scolopendromorpha; family Cryptopidae; genus Cryptops; species Cryptops parisi. Next base: position 25,151 of record JAQIWH010001168.1, on the reverse strand, counting down.
GGGAGATTCACTTATGTCATATTGTTTTTAATGAAACTCAGATAGGATCACTATCATTCCAAACTTAGTTATGTACGTATTTACCTTCAAACTGTATGTGAGGTAGGTATTTAATTTTGACAGGCGCACCAATTGCCAAGAGGCTTGTCATATGGCGCTCACATTAATATACAGCCCTGAACAGCATAATAGATAAGCTACTGTATGCGATTAAAATGTTTTAGATATCATTGTAGACACCCTATATCGTTTGAATTGCCGGTCAACGTTTATTTTATATCTTACTATACTAGATAGCGTCACTTTCTCCAAGGATAATGTTTTAATCCATTGATGATTGAGCACCGCCACTAACACAATAGTAGCGAAGATTACTTTATTATAAAAATACGACAAAGGTGAAATAGTTTTCCTTTTTCAACGTTCACTGACTTGTAACACATTTGCCAATTGGAACCATACTTAACAGATCCTAGGTCATCTATTTGCAACGCTTTTCGGATCGGCTTATGACATCGACCAAACGATGCGCTCTTTTAACTTTCAAAACTGGTGGAAAATTTCAGGTTTCGGTGCACACCGTAACCCAAGTGAAGAGTGCGTGTTCCTACATACATATATACACATTTATATATATATATATATATAAAGTATAACCTTCATCTTGGCCACCCTGCTGTCGCCGGGCTTGGATTTCAACGAGCGGAAAACCGAAATATACACCATCGAAAATGCCGATAATCCTCTTGGTAATTCTCTAATAAAACCGCTTTTATTGCAGGCCTGCTTCACGCCTCTCAACTCGCAAGCTTTTCAATGCTCGTCACATCGATCCGAAAGCGTTCGTTTATCGTTCTCTATCCACCTTGTGTCGACCAATGGGAAAGCTTTGAGCTTCTTGTACAACTTGGTCATCAACTCATCCACGATTAAAACACCTCCTCCCCGAAATATTTTGCATTTCCTGTTCGCAGGCTGATAATTCCTGATTAACTCCCCCCCCCTCCTTTTGCTATCCCCCTGACGAGGTGAAGGTTTGAAAGAGAAAAGGGTTAAAGACGAAAGCCAAACGTGCTGTTGAGTTGCTGTTTAATAAAGTGTTGAAGAGTTAAAGCGAACGATAGTGTAGTAAGGCAAAGTGGTGATTCGCATTGACCCCGAAAACTATTTTATCTTTTACTTGTGTCACCAAACACGACCTCAACGGTTAACGATCACCTCGAAAAGTGTTGCATATTAATTAACGATTTCCTTACTAGCTTCTTCCAAGAAAAGTGCACCCTAGTGAATAATTACTAATTATTAAATAGAACATGTAGAACAAGTACATTGAAAATGCCTTTTAAGAATACGCTTTATATATATATATATATATATATTTATGCGATAATTTTTCGAAAATAACTTTTCTGAGCAATTTCCAATATTGTAACTTATTTTCAGTAATAAAATAAATATTACAAACACAAAAATGAAACTAACACTAAAAAAGTGAAAAAATTCGCATTCCCCGTTTTAACGCGAAAACTCACTACTCAGCGAGTGTCTTAAAACACCTTGTCTAAACGTCTTAAACTCAAGTTATAATTTATAGTACTTGTACTAATAAGACAAAAAAAGTTATTCATCTATATATGAAAAGTATATCAAATATAAAATTCTGATTTGCCCTTCCACTTTAGTTGAAAAAATCGATTCCTTATTTATCTACGAAGTGTAAAATCCGTGACACGCCAGCAATTTGTCAGCACTGAAAGAACGATATGGTGATTGGATTACCATACGTTCAAACCGTGTAATGCCAAGTTTCCTTTCATGGAACGATGTGTAATAAGAATTTTTAAACAGCTTTTCGCTATTCAACAGAGGCGTATTAGACACTAATGTTTTAACAGTTGAAAAAGAATGTTCGAAATGCTAAACCGCATCCAGAAGGTGAACAACCTAAACATTGTCTGATGACACCTTCCAGAAGCAAAACCATGCAATTTGAATACCATGTTATTGTACACGCAACTTTCAAATAGTAAAGTTGAACTAAAGTGTTATCTGTATATATGAACAGAGTGTAAAGTTACACTTCATGAAGATGACCTGATGAAAGTATGTAACTCCAGTATTAAAAAAAATGCTTATTGTTTACAATATAAATTATTTTAAGCTTAATTCTTGACGTCCACGTGTATCAATATTAAAACGAAATACAATTTAAAGACAATTAAATTTTCTTTTCTAGCTTTTCATATTTTATAATAAAAATATGTTTTATATTTTAAATACAAATATTTTTTTTTTTGAGTTGAACAAACTGAAGCAAGAGACTATAGACATACATTGGCTAACCAGCAATTTTCGAACTTTTGTCGCATCCATAATTCAAAGTTCCTGTAGATAAATTTCTACCAAATTTCGGATATATACTCAGTAGCAAGTGCAGTTATGCAATAAATACTTGATTTGACCTTAGGTCTTACAGAAAAGTGACATAATTACTTTGCCTATGAAATGCACAAAGTTAAGCATCTCATAATACACTAAACGTTGAAATTACATTCAAGCTGCCATGTGGCGCTAAACGTAAACAAAGTTAACCAAATGTGAAAAATTTAAAAATGTAAACAACATTATAATTAGCTTAGTAAACTACGTTCTATTAAAAAATCAAATTAAAAAAAATCATCCTTTTGATTATATCGTATATCCCCTTTTGGAGTCGATATTTTAAAAATTGAATGATTAGCTATGTACAATATAAATAAAATTGTCATTTGTTAGTCACCATACAACTAAAGTTAGGTACAACGAAAGTGTGACCTCAAAATATGTTTTATTATTTGAAGATGGTTTGTTATTTGGAAATTTTACTCGTGGAAAATAAAAGGATGATGTATTATAGTTATGTTTTCTTGTTGAATTTTTTTTTTTACACTTTATATAATAATAATATATAAAAAAAGCAGTTTGCTTCAACAAAGTTTTCGCCAAAAACAAATAATTCAACTCGAGTAAAAAAAAATATAAACTACCAAAAAAACAAAAACAAAAATGAAACAGGCGAGAAGAAAAATTCTTTTCTCAGCAACGCTTTGGAGAAATCACCACAGAAAACTTTGCAGCACATTCCACTTTCTTCTTCTTCTTCTTCTTCTTCTTCTTCCGCATTGTTTTGCCTATTTTGCTTCCTCGCTCATCACCTTTTCGACGTTCCCCATTTTATTACCTTGCCTACTCAGTTTTACAAGAAGAAGAAGAAGAAGAAAAAGACCCCCTCCTCAATTCTTGGCTTCACTTTCTTCTTTGGCGTTCCTTCACCACAACCCGGTTACCACCAACCAGATCATCTTCTATCTTCTTCTACCTTCTTCTTCTTCTTTCCCCCATCCTCCTGTTTTCGTCTACCCCCCTCTTTTTCTCCCTTCCAACTTTCTATCAACGAGCCTCGCGTTCGTGGTCAAACCGAAATTAAATTTGCATCCGTTGCGAACCGAGCAGAAGGAAAAGCCCAGTGCGCCAGTAGCATCTCCAATGAAGGAAACTTCAACTTCTTTGCAGCTTTTCACCTTCACTGCTTCAAACGCTTGCTTCACAGATGAAGTTCAGTGGGTTTGGTCGTGCAAAGCCAACTCGGCTCGGAAAAGTTGCAACTTTTCGCCTTGCAATACTCTATTATGTTTGTGGTCAATAACTTTTGCGCGTTTTGGTCTTTTTTTTTGACGTCAAAGTTGGCCGCTAATCGTGTTTTCCTCCAACGCGTTAAGAGAAAAGGTCAAAAGGTGGCGTAAAAGAACAAAAGATTGCATTAAGCTGAAATCCAATTGACGGGACTGGAGAGTGTTCATAACGCGAAAACATCCATGTTGTTCGAAAATAGTTGGAAATATGAATAGTTTTTTTTCAATGGTATAAAAAGGGTCGATTGAATTAAATATGTAGATTTTATTTTATTTTGTTTTTTACAATTCGATGACCCAAACTGTAATGTAATGTTAACGTTACCGTACCAGAAAATAAGAATATATTGTATGCAAAAGAAAAAAACGTTTCTCGTACTACATTTACAACTGTTTGAAAAGTCACCAGAAAACAAAACCACACTTTATACAACAATATATGTCTAAAACACAATTTCGAAAACTTGATGATGATATTTTTCAATATGTTAGTTATATCTTTAAGTCACTGATGTTTTTACTTGTTTAATTGTATTCCCTTACTTTGTAATTTTGGTTCCTATTGAACTTTGAAATAAAAACAAACAAACAAAAGAAATTAAACTACACCTTTTTACCACATGCTTACATTTGGGCTACAAAAAACCTTTGCCACGACGTGATAATAATTTTAGTTTATGCGAGGATTACGTTTTGCGAACACCTAGTGTGAATTGAAAACTGCACGTTACAGACAATGTATAAAATCAAGACATTCCATAGAATACATAGCCTGGTTTTGATAATGTATGAAATTAACACTGGCATAGTTACGTAAAGCAAGAATTTAGGCTAAGTTTGAATCTGGCCCTATATTTGAACTTGAATTTCTTTCAGAGAAAAAGTTGTAAACTAACACTAAACTAACCTTAACTAAACACTTGCATACAAGATGTAATTCCATACTTTTCCAAAAGAAGCTAGGCATTGTATTAGAATGACTAGATTTTATAAATTGCCGGTAACACACATGGATCGTCTTGAACCATAGTGGACTAACTCACTTTTTTTACACTTTTTGAGTTAATGCATGAAATGAGGCACTAAGAGATGATCTAGTCATAAACTAAAATTATATCCTTAGACCAATCAGCGCGAGTTACACGACAATATGAACCAATGGAAATAGTAACATTCAACTTTACAGACAAACCATGCATAAAATTATCGTTTTCTCAAATTCATGTTTTTTGTACTTCACTATGATTTAAGACAACCATATACTAAACCACCACTGCTACCAACATGTTATTTACAAGAAACAACTTCCATTAAAGCTACTTGAAAATACAATATTATAAAAATATTTTTTCTTTGTAAGTTATTTGGTTTTAAAGGACTGGTCAAAAAAAATAAATACAACAAAAATACAAAATTAAATCGGCTAAACAACCACGTTGGTTTTGAGAAGCGAAAATGAATTGTCCTGAAGAAGGCGGTGCAAAACTAAACCAAACATTGGACAGACACACACACATTGAAGAAAAAAAAAACAGAGAAAGAAAACGACTACACAATAAGGTCTTCGTTAGACTACTACTGTAGGCAGTGAATGAAGCAAGCTTACAACTAGCCAAGCAGAATCGAAAAAGAACTTATTTTTTTCTCCTCCGATTCGTCTTTTCCTTTTCATCGACAAAGAAAAAAGAAAACCAAAAAAAAAAAAATAGCGGGGGAAAAGAGGAAAAAAGGAAAAGAAAACTAGGAAGGAAGCAACTCGAAATTTCAAATTCCGGCTGTTCATGGAATACGTTTGGAAGATGAGCACCAATTTCCTATCTGCTGTGTGTTGCTCTTTTGTATTCCAGGAGATACTCATCGAAAAAAGATGTAGGAAAAAAAAGGCAAAAAACGAAACCAATCGGACGTTACTCTGCAGCTAGACTACACATACACAAGAAAAAGAGAGAAAATAAGGAAATTGCTTCATGAAGAACGAAAGGCCACAAGGGCCATCGTTACCATTTTTTTCCTGTCTTAAAGTTTGTCTCCTTGTTATGTAATGCAAAAATAAACTTTGTTTGTTGTGGTAAACAAGGAGAGAAAAAAATCAAGAGTTTCAGCAATGTCAAATTAAACCAACATGGAGACTACATCAAGGAGATCAACTTTCAAACGTCGTCGGATAAAAAGATTTTTAAACAACATTTGGCCGAGACATTTCAAAAACATTTTCCAGAACTCCCAATCATTGCATATATGAAATTTCAACTTTCTAGCTTTTTTTTTTAGTTCTCGAGAAAAGAGTGATTGAAATTGAGCCTACGATCAATTCCAGTTTCTGCAGAAAGTTCAAAAAAAGGGTTTCGTCTTTAAGAAAAATCGAAAAATGATTTTTTTATACAAAGAAAGATGAGATTTAGATGAAAGAATAATAAACTTCACTGAAAGCAAACTGTTCTTTCCGAAAAATCTTTGAATACCGCATTCAAACAAGGCGGAACGTTTGGTCCGCCATTACAATGAATAGTTACCATTAAAGAAGAGCAGCAATTAGGGCAAATTAAAAGACATCGATCACGTGTAGATAACACGATTAGCAACGTTGTAAGAGTTCCATTCCCACCGACCAATGGCCACTTAACGTTTTGTTTCCGTTCCCCTTCTGGTGTGAAAATTGGACTAAACGACACCGCCAATGTGCATGTAATGAGTCCATAAAATATTAGTGGCCAAACAAACCGTGTTTATGTGTTCGCCTATGGTATAATTCAATTGAAAACCGCTAGGCTGTAGTGGAAAGCAATTTCGCAAATGCACCATCCGACGACTAAAATCAAATCTAAAACTACAATTTTCCACCGGTTGTGTTACACAACACCCCCAAATTACATTTAACACACATACTAAGACAGGTGGCAATGCACAAACAGAACTCATTTTTCACACACTATTTGGAGAAAGAAGAGGGGGGGGTAGTAAAAATTAAAGTTGAGATTTAAATTATGTATCAAATCAATATGGATTTGCAAACCGTGGTGACAATCTCCCTCTCGACACCTCCGAGAGCGTATCTGCATCAGTGCGTCGTTATACACCGCAAGCAGTAAAAGCAAACACCCAATCTATTGGCTGGCCAATTAAGGCTTTGCATCTAGTAACTACCAATTCGACTATCGAACACGTCACATTCAATTATCATCGCTGCAGTTTGATGCTTCAGTAAACTCGAAACCGTGGATACCAATCTGCTTTAATTTCTACGCCTAATTAAATTCACGACTCGATTTCAGAAGGTGACGAACCGTGTCGGTGTTGGGACGTTTTCCTTTTGCAACTAGCCTACAGAAACACGCGTCGCTTTCCCCCTTTTACAAAAATTGTCTCTTACATCGTCATCATCGATGATGAGCCATGTTTGCGTGTCGAATTCAACGTATGAACTAGTCTAGCGAATGCATATTGCACAGTGAAGCGATTAAAATCAACCCAATCGTCAAATTCTTCACTCACAACGTTTGCAAAGAGATGACTGCACTTAATTGCCCCCTCAATTCATAATGAAATTCCATTCGCGAATGACAAATGCCAAATCCTCCGCTTCGTGATAGTTTCTTAGAGAACGTATATTAACTATTCCTCTAAAGTGAAGCTTCTTAAATAAAAACTAAATAAGAAAACTCTCTTAAGAAAACTTTCGCCTTTTCATTTTGAAGCTGAAACGTTAACAAATCGGAATGTAAACTTCGGTAAACATTACGCGTGATATTAGTGCAGATATTTATTGATTTATGTTCTACTATAACCTCATGTGAATAAAAATCGGCTGACTACAGATGTTCAGTTAAACAGCATAAACTTGCAAAAATTGTAATGTAATTGAGGATTTGGGTGGAATAACGGCGTAAATCGACTTATTCCTTAAAATGCATTTTTAGACCCGTCTATAGCATATTGGGTTGGATATAATTTTCACTTTTGGACTTTTTGGAACATGAATATGGAATGCGATTATCGTAAATCTGAATTTTTTTTGTAATTTCTTTCTTTGTCGCTTCTCTTGGTTGTTTCAGTTTCAAAACAATGGATACTGGTCTTCGGAAAAATGGCGAGAATACATTTATAAATTAACATAATATTTAAAATAACGGCGCAATTGAATTTTAAGTTAGCCTGTCAACTAAAGTTAACAGGCTAACTGTTAACTTTAGTTGACAGGCAACAGATTTTTTACAAAACCTGTTCGCTTTTATTTTATAAATATACAGTTGACAGAATGTTTGGTTTTTTTTTAAGTTGAAGGTGCAGAAATGCTCCTTAGAGAACTCCTTAATTCAAATGAAAAGAGCGCAACTGTCGTAAGAATTTACAACCGGCATTCGTCATTGTTCACCCGCCTCAATTACAAAGGGGATTTTGCCACTAATCAAATAAAGGCACTCAAACTTTCTAATAATTTTGAAATGAAGTTACGTTAAATTAGTCAAACATAGTTCAAAGATACACAATACTGTAATTTGAATAATTTAAGTTTCAGAAAGCAACTGAATATCGTGATGAATACACCTTCGGTGCATTTTAGCAAAACAGAAGGGTTATTTAATCACGTTTCTTATACTGCAATTTTCAACGAGAGTTATTAAAATTATTATGAAACAAATATTTACCAGCTTCGGAAAGGAACATTCGACTCGTAACGTGGGCTTATCGCTTTCGCAACATGATTTTTCCAATGATCAAATAAATATTTTACATGTTTACTTGTGACGAGCAAAACTCCCCTTTACCGATGATCCCATTATATATATGTTAGTAAATTTTACAGTAGACCAAAATTTAATGCTCTCAGTTAATTTAACCGTGTTTTTATTCGGGCTGCTTGCCAAAAATCATTCTAAACCCATTTCCACTTTAGTCACTACCTGTAGAAAAAGTCATTTGACTTGAAAACTTCACAAGTCGCGACCTAAAGGACTGAAGGGAAATGCCCTGGCAACCACTTCTTAACTCAACTTGCCACTACCACAACAACAACAACGACGAAGAAGAACAAAAACACAAGACAAGGAACAACAACAACGGCAGCAGGTTTTGGCTTCTCTGGAGGCAGAATTAGCCGCATTCATTACAAGAGTCATCCAACGAAATCAAGATCCTCCTTCCTTTCATCTTGAAACAAGACTGGAGCTGTCTTGTCGTTGTGTGTACAAGGTCCCCGCCTTAATTGCTCAAACAGCACCCTCGCCATTTTGGCACTATGATAAATTCTCAGCTTCAACGACCCGTTTGCGACGAGGAAAATGGTCGCAACATCGTCATAATAAAAGAGCAGATGGACAAAAAAAAATAATAAAACATAAAAAAACAACACCAAACGAAACAACAGAAAAGTCGTAACGACAACGCCAGCGATTATTGCTTTTTATAGTTTTCGCTAACATCCCCCCATCGTGAATCTCGTTTTCAGGACGAAAACGAGTTTTACTTTTGCAGTAGCATTAGTGAGTAGCCCCTAATGTTTTACCTACCCCCCTCCTTATCCCTTTTGTCTCGGTGTCTTTTTCGTAGCCCAGAGGTTAAAACGAAAACTGTCAAAATAAATAAAACAGCTTTATTACTTTAATGTGTTGCGAATGGCATTTTACACACGTTGTGGTTCGTAACACCATCAACAACAGCTTTTGCGTGGTAACCATTCCATAAACGAATCTTTTCTTTTATACGCTCTTTCCAAATAAACTAATTTTTATATGAAAACATAACTAAAGATTATTATCTTGTCTACCGTGCAATTAAAAGTTTACGCAGCATATGCGTAGCCCCTCGTAAATGAAATGAGCTATGTGTTTAGTGCTTGGTATACTTACATGTATTTGACCAATTGAAGAATTAACTTAATAAATTACCCACATTATACTTATGGTCACAGACATATCAAAGGCCTTCAATACCGTATTTAGAACAGCAATAATGACCCAATTATTACAACCGGTCTCTCTCAACAGCCTCTTTGTATTGACTGCACTAAATTTCACTTTGTCTTGCATTCGTATGTGTCGGTTGTCTAAATTAATTTTTACTCAAAATAATAAATTTTCCTCGATTTATAATAAACACAAAAACATCACATGAATAAAAAAAATCGCATATATCGAAATTGCCATTTAATAGCAAAAATGCAGTGTTCAGTCGCTTTAGTACTACTGCACTAAACTCGCATAATAGCAAAATTTTGTCGCATTTAACAAACCTCTGGAAAATTTTCTTGTTGCATTGCACTCAAAGTAGCATGAAACTCACATAAATTGAGGAATTTTTTGTACTTGGTACAAATTTTAAGAATAATAAAAATAGCCGAGCACGTCATCCTATGAAAGAAACATGATAAAAGAAAAGATATTTATGATAAAAGAAAAGATATAACTTTGCAACAGAAAGACATGTTCTCGTCAAAATGGTAATACTAGCACAATGAAATTATGGCATCCACGTTAGGGTTGGAATAGTAATTCTTTTTGTGTGTTACAATAAATAACAATACACATAGAACAAAAATTTCACTAGCGCACACATTTAGACGGTGTAAAAGAAAGTTTTTGAAACATGTTCAAAAACAAACATTTTCATACAATAAATTGGATATCTAGATTTTGATCAAGTTAATAAAAATGATTGGAAAGTGGGTTTTATTCACAACTTTTTTAATATGATTTTAAACCATATTAAACAAGCGACGTTATACTGCGTTATCGACGTTATCCTTGTTAAACTGTTTGCCACATCATCATATTGATCTAAAAATAACCTTTTACCTTATTTTATTAACTCGAGCCATCGTTCACGGCGATAATGCTTTTCTAAGTATCAACATCAGCTTTGGTTAATCCCTATTTACAGTGTTATAAACTTTCAACACACACCCCTTTTATTACACGTTCGGCGAAGCATGTTAACTTGATAACCCACACCCCCTCTTCTGCAACTAATTAAGTCGTGACACGACGCTGAACGACATTTTAGATGCACCTCACACAAAACAAAATGGAGGAAAAAAAATACAGTGATGTATTGAAGTCAAACGACTTTAAAATTAAACCGCTGAAAAAAAAATTGCGTAATGGTCCTATCGCACTTTTGTGTCACGAAAAGTTTCAAGCTTCATGTGTATGTAAGTTATATGTATATACATACATATATCACTAATGAAATTAAAATTCCAAACGACACTAACGAATAGGAAATAAATCACGTTTACAACTTCCACCAATAAATTCCCAATCTTTTCCACCCAAAAGTAGCGAGTTAATAGGCTTAAAAACGCTAGGAAAATGATGCGAAAATGATAAATTTTCCTCTATCTACTCGAATCACGATTATTCAAATAAGAACCCTACCCCCTTTATATTTTTTTGTGTGTGCAATTTTATAACACGTGAATCCCATTCCTGAAACCTGTTCGAAAAAAAAAAGTTTGCTGAAGAATGATCTCTTTATAACATTAGGAATTGACTTTTCGGTAACGTTTCATTTCCATCGCATTTTCGAATGAAAATTAAGTAAACGTCCTCATTGTAATTTATCGTCATCGGACTAATCCCCACCTCGCGATTCATCTTAAACACGCTATTCATCATCACCCAACTTCTTAAAAATAACCGACATTTTCCCGTTACTATTTTTTTCTTGGAGATTCAATAACACCTTTAGATGGTAACATTTTCTTCGTCGGTTTTTTCTTCGGGAGAATGATCTAAAAGCGTGAGCAAGTTTTCAATTAACTCGCTCGAGTCGATATCATTAGCGAAGATGATCAATGGTTTCTGAGTAGCTAATCCTCTTCGAAAAAACACAAAAAAACTTAAAAGAAAAAAAAAACAAATGGCCCTTTCATGAAAACGATAGGATTTCTCACTCAGAGACTGAAATGCATGCACAAACAGAATTTGACGTGATTGGAATAGCAATGAAGAAAGATACTTTTTTGTTTTTTGGTTTGACAAACATGGTAAAAAAAAACAAGTATACCAAACTCAAAAATTTTTAGTTTAAATTTTAATCCTTTGATTTGAAATTCCTTATTGCGTTTTAATACAGTTTAATTAACGAGCGACATTAAAGGCGTAGTTAAGTACCGAGTGAACAACTTTATGGCTATTCAAAGTCACGGGGTGTTAAAATGAGTTCCACTTTTGTTCAGATATTAAATTTCTAAAAACATAAAACGATTACTGCGTTAAATCGCGTCATTTTACGAGATTTTTCAAGCTCAACATAAAATTAAAAAGAGTATTTTTTGTCGACGCATGGCGATGCTTGAAAACAAAAATGGCGGCAATTTAGACCTGAACCTAATCAAGAAACGCTATAACCAATATAACGGAAATAATTCATAAAAAAATGTGTCATACTAACTAAAACCTCACTAGGTTTGACATACATTTTTTTTTCATAATTATTGTTTGACATCTTGTTTAACATTCATGTGTTTTTATTATTACTGTCCTTGGTGACTGGTTACTAACAACATAATGTGTTATATTCACTCACACAAGAAAACTATATAAATGATTTCAATTAGATATCCCTTAAAATATTTATCGAGTTTCGTGGATATCGTTGAAACTGCTTTTACATAATGCCCGAACAAACAGACAGACTAGATGTTCAATTATCCTGTTTTTGGCATTTGCTAGTTGACAAGACAATGGAATAAGAAAATATTTTAAAACAAAATCTTAAAACTGAACTATTCTATTCAATGTTGTATTAGTTTTGTAACGCATATTCAAGTTCTTAGTAAAGAGGTCATAAAACTCAAACAGATGCAAAGTTTCACTTAAGTTTCAAACTCTGTTGCTGTTGTTGTTTAAACTAAAATCCACTGAAAACCACGATCCTTAAAGCGTATGAAAATCCCAAAATAAAACCTAATCCGCATTACAGCAAACTCTCTCTTCACTTAATACCGCCCATCATTACCATCATCACCACCACCATCATCCCGTTACCTTTGCAAAACTAAAGAGCGAGAAGCGTGTTCACGCAAACTATGTCCGCTCATAAAATCCTTTTCATAGCCTTATCATCATCACACGATTGCTCATTAACCTGCAATTCGACGATTATTTAAACACCCGACTTTAATATTCCCTCGTTAATCGAAAACGCGATTGGATTCATCATCTTTTACAATCCCCAAAATGATTTTCCCTAATTTTTCCACACACACACAAAAAAGTAGGAAATGAAATTTTTTTTCACCAAAGAAGATAAAGAATTAGCACTTTACAAGGTATTCGTGCTAAAACTGAAGAATGTAAGTTAAGCTAACAGTAATAGCACTAGCAGCACAGCATGTGGCCAAAACAGTATGTGACTTTGAGGTTAGCCTTGTGTTGGGGAAAAGGGAAAATCCGTTTCATCTGTGACGGATGGAGGCACGCGCTTTTAATGAAACCAATCTTTCCAAATGAGGCAATTTGTTTTCCAGCTCAAACTCGACTAGCTAGGATTCGCTGCAAATTAAAGTGCCACTAATTCGGACCAGCGAGAGATGTCCTGCTGTCTGCCTGCCTGCCTTCGACGCTGCTGCCACCAATTACTAAGTCTCCTCTACTTTTACATCCACCCCCTCTTCTTCGCCATACTACTACTACTACTACTCCATATTTTCGAAATTCTACCGGGAATTCTAGTTCGATCCACACCCTCACACAGCATTTCCATATCGATTTTTCCATCCGACTCCTGAGACTTTTCTGGAGGAGATATTCCCAAGTTGGCAGCTTGTTGCTTTCAATCTTGGGTAATCGTATCGTGATAACGCAGTCCAAAAAATAAAAAGGAGGAAAAAAAAGAGGAATAGAACAGGGTTCCTTGGAAAACACTATCTGACATTGATGGAAAGTCTAATCGTGAGATTCGTTAGTATTCAGAGTTGCGGGGTCACGAACCGATAAAAAAGATGCACATAATAATTTAGTCTATTGTACATTAGTCTATTGTATACCAAATAGAGAATGTTGTTGCTATTTTTTTTTGTAACTTTCTAGACAAAATGTTTCGGTGGCATTCAGCTGTCATAAAGCTAAGAAACGTTAGGTGTGAATGACAAATGATTATCCTTTGTGCGCAAAAATTCTTTTATTTTTAGATTAAATAGCTAACAAAACCGCTTTCCATAACATTAGCGCGTTGATGATGGCGTTGATAATAAACAAAAATAACCGGAAAAAAAACAAACGCCATTAAAGTTTCTCACATAAATCACAGTCGCAACGTGAGTCTATTCCAATTTTCCTACCACAATGCAATGCAATTTTTTTTTCTCTCAACGTTTTTGATTCCTAGTTTCTATAGTGGTTACGTTTGAAGTAAAGAAAAATCTCTTGAATTTTCAAAATAAGTAGAAGAAAAATTCCACGCACGTGTATTTTAAAGGTCTACGTTGATAGGAAAAAGAGGGACTATTTATCACACGACCACGAAGGAAGAAAGGTGAAAAAAAAATTTGGTTAGGACTCAAAATGGCTTCTATTTTGTTCATTGGCTGCTATTCCTCTCTCCCTCTCTCTTATTTGAAAGGGGGGGGGAGAAATGCAAAATGTTCTCTCTTAGGGTAGAAATCCGAAATATGCGTTCATGCCTCGACTTCAGCCATGCAAGAAGCAATAAATTCGCAAAAGAGGAAGCGGAAGAACAGCGGTGACATTCTAGACAGCCTAGGGATCGTGGAGATGAAGTGAATTTCCTCTCACAATAGACGAGGGCGAGAAGGATCAAGGCGAAAATTTGCAGTCAATGGCGAAAGACCACCAAAGACAAAAAAAATAAATGGAGAAAAAAAAGTATGAGACAGAAAAAAATATAATAAAATAAAAGGACCAATGTTAAAAAGAAAAAATTACAGTTGGACCAATAAAAAAAAGAAGAAATGTCTCGAGAAGTTATCATCGGTTGAACAGTTGACATGATTTTTCCTTTCATCGAAAGGATGTCAAAGTACTTAAACATGTCGTCGACATGCCGTATAGTAGATTCGTCACTCGTCGAGATATACTGAGATGTGTGTAATACGTCGATAAAGTCATTTTGCGATGAAGTCATTTTTTTTTGCAACATTTGAAAATATGTCTATCTTTTTTTGTCGTCTGAAATAGGATTTAGAAAAGTTTTTCGAAACCTTATAAATATGCTATTTGTACAAGGTAGGCATGAAAACGACAATAAGATGACAAAAAGACACACAAAAATGACGAAACTATTTTTTAAAAATAAAATACCTCACATTTCCATAAAAAAAAATCGCTATTTTAAAATTGTCAAAAAAAATTTGCCAATTTCAAAAATGTGTCTAGTTTGTCGTTACTTTAAAGCCTCCTGTTACACGAAAGTTTCAATGTGACACGTGAATTATTTTCTAAACAACTGTGATGTCAGCTGCTTGCCCAACCAATAAAAACTTGATTGGCAAGAAGCTGAAGTCACACTTGTCCGTAAATTAATCGAATTGCTACACCAAAAATTGTGTGTCAGGAGGGTTTGTTGAAAATTGTGACGTCAGTTTTTTGCCAACCAGTTTTCATCGGCTAGGCATCAAGAAGTTGACATCACAGGTGTTCATGCACCACAGGTGTTTATGCACCACTTGCCACATGAAAAAAACTGCGTGATCCGGAGGCCTTTAGAATTCTTTTCTAAACCATATAAGATATTAAACTCAAAGAATGTCAAAACCCTCAATATATCTGCGAAAAGGAAATCCTCGATTTATGCGAGATTGTTGGCTATATTATGAAAAAATATGCAAACGATATCGATGAAATGTTAAATTTCAACATTAAGAACGTATTTCTTAACCCTTTAACTTAATTTTATACCACATTTTAATCTAAATGTCGTCAAAGATAATCTACAAAATTAAATTAGTGGAATTAAAACTAATTAGACCATGTCAACTCAAAAGTTTTTCTTGAAAAAAATGACAAAAAAATTTAAGCTGATACAAAATTCCAACAATGAAAAGTCAGGTCGGAAATTCTCATCCAGTATAATAACTAATTCAACAGAGTGCAGAAAGTAATCATATCTGATAAGATTAGAAAATTAAAACAGTACGAAAAAAATATGATAACTAAGCTAAAAAGTACAACAAAATTAGATATCTAATTTAAAAAGATAAACAAAGCAAAAAATTAAAACAAATTTACACAATTTTTTTTGACATTATGAAAAACCCTACACGTATAAAGAACTTAACTACACATTTTGTGGTCTAAAATTTCAGGTCAACCCAAAATTGAGTAATGATTGGCTCTTTTCAAAATCGTCTTGTTGATGAAGCGATTATTTCTCCACAAACATTGTAGTCCTAATATCGCATGCTTTCAATGACGTCATGAGTTGACTTTTGTCAGTTACTTTGATGATGAGAGAACAGAAAAGAGAAAAGTTCAGTTCTATCCAAAAAACTTTTCTCCTCCATTAAGTGTCATGGTAACCGAACTGCAAGAGCAAAATGATTCGCACCAACAAATTCTCTCTTAAAAGATTTTTCTTTTATTTTCCCCTCCATTGCTGTCGTTTGCAAGCCTTTCAAATGAGTTAAAGTAAAAAAGAAAAGCCGATTCCCTAATGTCATCCACCATGGCAATGTTAAAAGGTGAACGGCTCCCCACCCCTCAAAAAAAGTTCATCATTTAAAATCACTTTGAATGTCTAATAAGGTTAAATATTTTACATCACTTTTTTGGTAGCAAATTATATTTACGCAAAAAAAATTTAGATAAAATGAGATAAATGTATTATTTGATTCTTAACTTCAAACATACATGCGTAACGACGGAGAAAAGTGAAAATTAGTCTTCAGTTACACACTGTAATTAGATTTTTTGTTACAAAATTAAATTTTGAATTAAATTTTACTTTTACATTGAAATGCCAAGACAAACTTTATATACAAACAAGGTTCTTAATGGCTCACGTGCTTAACATTTTTAAAATCTAAAAAAAATTCAATTCTGTTGAAAAAACATATATATTTGACAGAAATTTCGATTTATGAAAATTTATAATTAAACGTTCGTTAACCCCTCACAAATAATTTACATGGTCAAAATACAGCCGACGTGCTTGTTCGAGAGATATGAATCTTTACAATGCCATTTATGTAACGTTCAAAGAATGTTACACGTAAAATACAAATCACATTTAAATTATTCATTACAAAATTTACTGAATTAAACTATCTTAACTAACAAAATTTGAATTTGAAAACTGTTGTTTAGTATACTGAATGAAAGAGGAATTACACACTACAACTGCAAGTTCTAATACATCCGACACATGGTTTCACTACTTGACTTTCTTGCAAATAGAGCTTTACTGCAAATCTAACTAACTACGCTCTCAAACTAACCGCAGTATAACGCATCAACTACAAAACACCTCCCAAAAAAGTTTCAACGCAAAACAAAGAATGCTAGTTTCACTGCAAAGCATCGTTGTCAAGCAACCTCTGAATAAGCTTCACTGCAAAACATCGTTACCAAGCAAAAGTTAATTATGCTTCACTGCAAAGCGTCGTTGCCAAGCAACCGCTGAATACGCTTCAGCGCAATACACTTATACATCGCAACGCCTCAAGTTACACTTCGCTTCATGTCATCTCGGCATTGAAAAGCAGCTACAAAATAACGACGTGGCGAAACCACATCCAAACGGAAAAACAGTTTGTGCCACTTTACACGACTAAAAGTGACCGACATGCAATGAACACCACGAGCCATTTTAATGCAATTAAGAATGATTAACTTTTCATGTAATTCGTGAACTCGCATGATAAACCCAACAAAATTGTCATTGCGTCGGCAGGCATTTTGCTTTCATCTCAGCCCTTTTCACAAATTCATGTATTCCATAAAAGTTATGAGATTATTACCAATCTCGTGTGAATTAAAAGTGTGTTTTCTTTTCAAGTAAAAATATTTGCCAAGCTTATATGAAACTTTTTTGATAGAATAATTTACACGTTTCTATTTTCACTATAATAAATAATAAATTTAGTAATGATATTTAATATTACGATATAACAACTTCTTTTCAGTTGTAAAACAATACACTACTAAATATGTAGCTATTTCTTGGAAATTAAAATTAAGCATGTCATAATATATAAAATAAACTCAACAAATTCCTATGTGAATTTTGTACAATATGTAAATCTGTTAGCGTATATGCTTTTTTTAGTTTAAATTTTATAAAAATACTTTAATATTCTTAACATGTATTAAAATTTACTAAGCAATTTTAAAGAAAAGGACACCACCTGGGTTTCTTCCCATACGAGACTTAAATTTCCATTCCGCTTTAACCCCATGATAAAGTTTTTTTCCCCTCATTTAAAATTTAATCCCCTACATAAACATCTTTAATATACACTAGGCTGCATATGAGGTTAAAATACCGTTTTAAAATGATTTCTTATCAAAACTTACACCGTACACCACCCTATCTCTAAACTTTTGGAACACAATCAAAAATTAATAAAACAATAAAAAATTAATTGCAAACCATTTTTACAATTCTTTAGAGAGTTCAACTATTAATTACAAAATGTTTCACGTCAAAACTTAATTACGACACAAAACTAGGTTTGATGAAATTCAATTAACGTGATCGATGATGATGTTATATATATTTTTTCTTCTTTATAAATTGTCACTTTTATCGGTTCGAAAACTTTTTAAACTAATTTTTCTTTAAAAAACCCTCCATTTCGGAAATTCTTCGAGGTCCAAAGATTCCTAACGAAGCTAATAATTCTGTTTCCTACAAAGTTTCCAACTATTAAGTAAAAAAAAAGTTATTGATACGGTATGAGAGTCGAACTTTGATCCGTTCGTTATTTCTCATCTAGATTCGCCTTCCGCTGACGTAAGCGGAAGTAGTTTCCGGAGAAGACGAATTGAAGGTCTTGACTTCCGACTCATAACTTGTCCATGGTGCATCTGAGTGCGGATGATAAGAAACGTAAAAAAAATTTTTTTGCTCGGAAAAACGTTAAAAAAAAACGTTTTTCTCAAAAACTGAAATTCCCAAGTTTTTACTAAATCTTTTAAGTAGTACTTTTTAGACGTTTTTCCACCTCGAATGAACAGAGTAGTCAACATGTAAATTATCTTGTTGTCTACGCAATCTTCCACACAAAACTTATAAAGATGTATATATAAAGTTTGAAACATCATGATATATTAAGAATAAAGGAAAAATATTACAGCAAATAAAATTGGAAAACAATATATAAATATATTCTGAAACTTCACGAAACATAATAAAAATACGACAAAAAAATAACAGCAAACAAAAATTGTGTATCTTAATAATACATGTCCAATATTATAAAAATCATGTTCAAAGATCGATTAGTGAAAAAAAATAGTTTAAGAAAAATAAACTGTCAACTTTACATTGTATCAACTTTGGATTATAACATCAGTTCATATTTCACAATTAAACGAATTCCACAAATGATGACACCCAGTATTCTACTACGATATGTTTCGAGGTCTCGTTAAACTTGATTTTTAATTCAATGTGAAATATAAGAAATTCGCTTTTTTTGTGTTAAATGAATGAATGTTATTTTGTAATTACCTTGAGGTTGAATTTCACTAGTAAAAAAACTACATTAAATGATATTAGTACAAATGACATATTAGTGGTTAAAATATACATGAAAAATTAAAAAGAATCATGCAACGACGAAATTTCATCAACGCACAAAACGACATCAAAGGGGAACACACCACATTACACCAAAATAAAAATCATATATTATAAATAAATAAAAATTAAATCTAAAAAAATAAATTAAAAACTTATAACACACATTTAAAAATTATTTAATGCAGGAATATTACAAAAAAAAATATAACTTCTAAAAATGAAAAACCAACTAAATCATGCGACATTAAACGATAATGGGAGAGGAAGACGACATTTCTTACAAGTCATAAAGAGGCTGAGACTTACATTCATCCCTGTCATTAGCAGTGACAGTGATGACAGTGTGCTGAATGTCCTCGTTTTCATCAACCTCTGCCTCATACAACGCTTTGTCGAAGTAAGGGGGGTTGTCGTTCTTGTCAGCGATTCCAATACGAATGAATTTCGTCACTACACGGTTTGGAAGGAAGAAAAGAGGAAGAGGAGAGAAGAGAGAGAGAGAAAAAAAACACGAGATCAGTTATTATGTATAAATCAAAGTCGACTTACATTGATCTTTGTCATGGGCGTTGAGGGTGACAACAACTGAAAAGATGTCAGCGTCCTCTCGAACATCGGCTTCGTAAAGTGATTTGTCAAACGTGGGTGGATTGTCATTCTTGTCCGAGATGGTAATGCGACAAAGTTTCGTCACTAAACGACGACAAAAAATGGACGTTTAGCATATTAATAAGAAAGACGTCAAAGTTGTCGATGTCGAAGAAGAGGATTTTTAAGATGACATGCGTGGAAAGCAAGAATGCTGTAGTTCATATCAGGAAACCGGAAGTTTGGGTAATGTAAGTGAGGTGAAGAGATAAAAAAAATTGCGGAAATTAAATATTGAGACACAAACTAAAACGAGGAGAGTGTATACGAAAAAGAATATCGAAAGGGAAAAAAAAGCATACTTATTAAATAAATATTTTCATAAAGTTAGTTGATATAAAATTATTATAAAAATAAAATTGAAAAAACTGAAAATTAAAAAAAGTGAAAAGTTTTGAGGAAAAAGTTTGGAAAATCGATTTGGTAATAATTTATTTTTTATTTTTAAATTATATTTTTATTTTTATTTTTTTTCAAAAATTAATTTGTTATAAATAAAATGTGTAAAATTAAAAACAAAATTTCAAATATATTTGGAAACATCTAAAAGAGAAAATAAATTAGTCAAGTATTGCAGCAATTGAGGTTCTGAAAGGAAGCTAAATAAATGTTAATACCTGATAAGAGAAATACGAAGCAAAAAAGATAGGTGTTAGCATTATTTACACTTATCAGTACTTTTCTGTTAACCGAGAAGCCACTTGTAGCGATAGTGGTTAGGCATGGTATGATGTTAACTAACCTAAACTAGTGTTTATGCGCATAGATACCAGTTCAAATTATTAAAAAATACAACACTTAATTTATGTATAAATTTAATACGTTTTGTTTTAACTAACAAACGCTGAAGTTTTAACTACCCAAGTGCCACAAGCGGCGTCTCGGTTAACAGAAAAACACTTAAATATAACATATACAACAATATTTCCTTGAATAACCTTCATTTATTTAATATTAATCATATATTTTATAAACGTATATGAATTCAGGCTATGACATATTGGAATGAAACCAACAACATGGCCATAACTAATGTCACAAAATTAGACATTATGTAATACATTTTTTGAAAGTTATTCAAACAAAATTTACCCTGCATAAAAATGAATGTCTAAAACTAAATTCAAGTAGAAAACAATTCATAGTAGTTGAAATAATTCATCACATAATGAACGTTCATTTCGTCATAGTACATACTGTAGGCTATCCTTACATAACATATACCTGAACATCACTTAAACCATTACAATAGCATACAGTATGCATCACTTGAACCATTACAATAAATTGTTTGAATACCTTATAGAGAATACAGGTATTTTCACGTGTAAATATTGAGATAACTGTAGACACACAAACATACACACGCATACATGCACACACAAACTTGTACATACAAAATGACCGTAATTCAAATTTGAACAGGATTATGTTTGAACTAAGTTAAGGGCTATGGTTCCTGCGTAAAACAAACAAAAAAATCCGGGTCAATTTTGAACGCTCTAATATGTTTCCAAAGATTAGAGTTTCATTTCCATGACTCGAATTATATTAAACACGCATTACATTTTTACAACACTCAATTGTGACACTGTTTCATTACTTTGAAACTTGAAATTTATATGTTTAACAACGCAATAAATTATTGAAAAATAAAATCCAAAGTATTCAAAATCTAATGTTGCGTTTTTAGTTGCCATCCATATACGTACTTGTAACAATAACGAGTTTTTGCATCCGTTTTCCAGCACTTAATGACAGTAATATAGGGTGTTCACAATAAAAGGTAAACATTTTATCACATACAGTTTGAAAGGAAATAAGTATATAACCATAATTAGATATGGAAATAGTAGTAAACATACTGGAGTTTCACAGAAAAAAAATACGACGTCAATACACCTCCACATGGACGCCTCTGATGAAGCAAAAAATGTCTTGTAGGCGGTAGTCTAACCACTCACGCCATGTGTTCTGCAACAGGTCGAAAAATTATCCGAAACGTTTGAAATTTTCGAGTTAGAATGCCTCATGTTTAAGATGCTTTCCTAGTTGAAAATGCTTCAAACAATATCAACAAAATAATATATGTGTTTTTAATTCACTCGTTCACCAATCATCGCCTGTGCTTGGTCGCTCAGAATCGCCATTTTGGAAATTGACTGACTGCAGCGCCACTGTGGCTCTGACACGCACAACAAAACTCCCACAAACTTTATGAGTTTCTGCTTCCGTTCCACCAAGAATCACGTTTGCATAATCTGATGTGAAAAAATAATGGAATTTCCGAATTTTTAGATTTTATTGTGAACACTGTATAATGTTATTCCAAAACCACCATTTCCCGGCTGTCTGGTATTTCTAAACATAAACATGTTCAACTATAAATCGATTTTTATTAACGCAAAAAAGGCTTCTTATTAACTAACGTACAAACGTCACACTAAATTTGATTTATATTTGAACAACCCGTTATATATTCAAACAATATTTATATTTTTACTTTATATTCCATTTTTTTCAATAGAAAACAAGAATTAAAAAAATTTTTGTCCCAGCCTGGGATTCATATTCCATGAGTCTTTCATAAAGTGACAAAAAGTGAAAAAAACGATTTATTAGTAATATAACTTAAGTAACCAATAACCCAATCAATATCTAATATGAACCAAATTATTTTTTATGCTCTTTACTTTGTCGTAAATAAAAACACCTAGGTTCAAAGTAACGACTGAAACCAAGCCTAACAACAAAAAACAACTATATAACCTGGGCTCCCCCCCTATCTCTTTTAACCCTTTACTTTTTCTTTTAACATTTTACTTGTCTTTAACGTTTTACTTGTAACAAAACCCAAACAACTATTATTGGAAAGCTGCAACCAGTTCCTCCTCACTTTCCAAACTCATCACCGTAAATCTTTTTACAAGCTCAATTTCCACTCCCTCGAAAAAAAGTTTTACGAGGTAAATGCGTTTAACCAGTCCTACCAAAAAAAAAAAAAGGTTGAACGATGGTCGACAACACCCTTACACACAAGATGAAGAGGGGGGTGTAAAGGGGTAAGAGAAAGGGAAAATAGCAAGCCCGATAAATACCTTCGACTCCAATTAGGTTTCGCTGTTAAACCCTAATCAGGACGACGAACGAAGGCAGGCAAGGAAGCTTATCTGAGATGGGTAAAAGTGAGGGTAAAAGAAGAAGAGGAGGGGGAGGTATGTAACCAAAAGTACCGTAAGGGAAAAGGCAAACGCCGAACCAAATTAGAAGTTAGGTGGGTTTTTTTTTAGTTTTTTTAATCAAATGTGTGTGTGTGTGTGTGTGTGTGTGTGTGTGTGTGTGTGTGTATGTGTGTGTGTGTGTGTGTGTGTGTGTGTGTGTGTGTCAAGCCCCAGGTTTTAAATTGTCTCTTTTGCCGAACCCCTAACTGGTGATGGTGTGTGTTTTTTCTTTTACCTAGCCTTTTTGTTTTGGATGTTCTATTCGTTAAGGCGTTATCTGGTATGCCCCTTTAAAATCACTACACGCACTTTGTTTTCTTCCTTATCCTCCCACAACCAAACTTTTCGATTGGAAACCTTGTTCACCAGGGAGTTAACAACGACGTAGTTTCAAAAGAAAACAACAACAAACAAAATCAACACTACGCTCCCCCCCCACGAAAAGTGTCAACCTGATGCGTTAAAGTAGCTATAGTTTTCTCCACTTTAAACAAAAATAATAAAAATTGTATTAAGTGCGTCATAGCTTTTCTTGCTCTTTTTAAAGCCTCCTGACACGTCCCTATTTTTTGTTTTAACAAGTAAAGTAATTTTTGTGGACAACCGTGTGAAAACGTATGGACAACACGTCACTTTCTTGTCAACCAATTTTTATTGGTTGAAGCTGACGTCACAGTTGTCAATCTCGTCACAGTTATCACTCTAAATTGCTCCAATTGCCACATCAAAAATCACATGTGTCAGAAAGCCTTTGTACATTGAATTGTAGCGATTTCTTGGAAATTTAGAAGTCATATTGGGTTGATCAAATATAACTTTACAACAAACTAAACTTCACTAGGGTTATAACTTATAAAGGGGTATTTTTATAAATATTCTTATAAAAGTATTTCTATGTTTTACGTGTTTAATGAAATCCTGAAAAAATTGATATTGAACATTGTCAAGAACTTTTTCAAATTTGGTCACAGTCGACAAGTTCGGAACTTTCTCGGAATGTGTTGTTAATTAATCAATATTTTGTGACACCCTTCAAAAAAAAATAACAAAAACAAAATTTTTTGTTTTTTTTACAAATGAAAAAATAAATAAAAATAACTTTTAAAATTCACGTTAGTAATTTTTTCCCCAAACAATAATTATTAACACTACGTCTAATTCCTCATTACGACTTTGTGAAAAATAAGGTCATTTGAAATTAGTACATTTCACTAAAGGGACTCTCAAAACAACAATAAAAAAGTTTAAAAAAATGAAAACAAAAACAAAAACTCATTTTAATCGAAAAACTCCCCCCTTACTGGGGGGAGGTAAAAAAAAACAACTTTTTTTGAAAAAAACCTTTTTTTCTTTCTTCGAAGTACAGTACAAACAGCTGACATCTTTGCTGAAAGTCATGTTAAGAGTTAAAAGGAAAAACATGAAGAAACTACTTTAGAGCGTAGTAGTGGTAGGGGGTTAAACAGAAAAAGAAGAAAAAAATGGGGGAGGGTTGAGTGAAGAAAACATTTAACTGAAAATGACAGCAGCACTTGTGAGCGAGATTATTGCTCCCGTGTGCCAGTTGCCATGGCAACGGTTGGATGTCAAAAGGTTACGATCTCATCGTTCCTAATTAAACCGCTTTGGGATTTCTAGAGATCAACCTCCGGTCCGAGATGTTCAAGATGAGAGCAGCATTTTAAACAAAAAAATCACTATTTTTTTCTACCCGCTGTGTAAGATTAAGTTTCTAACTTTTGATATGTGTAAATAAATTTTCTAAAAAAAAAAATAATAATATAAAAATATCGATAATATGAAGAAAAAAATCGATAATACAGTATTCGTGTACCACCACCCACAACGATTTCCGCATCCTATTTTTATTTAACAAAACATGATTCGAGGAAAATATTAAATCTTA
>JAQIWH010001167.1:0-34812 GCA_034695005.1 Cryptops parisi | reverse complement strand
TTCATTGCTGTGGTGCCCCCTTTTTCCTTGGTGCCCTAAGCACGTGCTTATTATGCTTAATGGTTAATCCGGCCCTGGTATGTATGGTGTTATCACCTTGTATTAAATCTTGTATAAGATGCGTCTCATAATCGCAAAAATATAGTATTTATCATTAATATACACTATTTTATATTTATTCATATAAGCAAATGAAAGTTAAATTATTACCTTTGATGCTGAACGAACTTCGACAACAGCATAGCCTTTGATTATTTCCGCTTCGCTTTGATCCGAAACTTGATTCGACGGCAAGTTCGATTCATTATTAGACGACGCCACGTTACTTTTACCCAACATGAAGCTGTCCGTCGGCACAAAAATCTCGTTCTTGTAGAGTCCGCCACACGAATTCATCGCCGTCGAGATGCACTTCCTCACCTCGTCGGCTTTCAGATGGGTCGGTATGGCACTGATGAGCAGCAGTCGGCTATAGAACGTCGGCAACATGAGTGACTGGTTAGAGTCCAGTATGGCGTCGTTAAGGGCTGCCAATCCCTGAGGATCCTTGTAAACAAGGAAACGCAAAATCTGCGAAATGGTCAAGGCCCGGTGAAACCAGAGCGTGTCTTCGGGTTTGTCGATGGACCCAATGGACAGGTTCCCCACGACGTGTCCTCCGCTGGAACTCGACTCGGACTCGCAGATGCTACCGCGCGGACTGTTAGAGCCCGAGCGAGACTTTGGAGACATGCGATCCCGATCCCGTTTCACTTTCAACTTCTTCCTCTTGCTGCTGGTCGAGGGGCTCGTCGGCGCTATCGACGGAGGCGGACTGCTCCCGCCTTGGATGCCAGCCATCAAACTGAACCCGCTTCCGTACAACACGGGTGTGATCGGACTGGTCACTTCAGCCACGGCTAGCGACACCTCCATCAGCGCGTGAAAATAAGACGATGCGTGAATGAACTCGTTTGCGGTGCTAATCCCGCTTCCGGACCAGGACCGCAGTTCGTCGTCGTAGAGCTTTCTCAGCTCAGACTGCAGCTGCAGGAGAAGCGCGAGCGACGGGCTGAGCTGCGCCCCAAGGGTTGGAAAGATCGACGAATCTTTGGCCGAATCGGCCGAGTAGTGGACGGTCCTCAAGAGTTCTGCCACCAGATGAAACAGGGGTTCTTTCAGGAGTGCGGGAATGTCCGTCCTCCACAAATAATTGCTGACGTATTCGATGATCTGGAACATCACAATCGACGATATGTTGGTGCCCGATGACCCTTTGTTTTCGTGGCTCAAATCTTTGAGGAAAGACAAGGCTCCAGATTTCAAAGTCATCGACTTCTGCTTCTCTGATATCAGAGCCTCGATGAAGGCGAACGCGAGGGGGAGTTCCGGCGGAACGGCATGGATGACGAGGGCGAGGCCCTGAATCGACGTCGAGCCCAGTACGAGGTGGACCCGGTTCCCGGACAGTATCACCGATGGATACTGGTCACCGACGGGAGTTTGAGGATTGGTAGCGGTGACGGCATCACGTGGGTAACAGATGACTTCCTTTTTGGATGGTTTACCGCAGCTGTTGATTTGGAATCCTGTGTAGCAATAGACGCGAGCCCACGGACCCTTTCCTGTACTCGTCACACTGCTACATGCGTCAAATTGACAAAAAAAAAATCATTAAATTTTAAGAACCAATTGAGGAGTTGGATGGAATAACGGCTCAACTCAAAAAATGTAGTTTTAACAAACAGGGCAAAAACTTCGGGCACCTTCGAATTTAAGATTAAAAGAAAATTCCTGTCAACTGTCTATTTATAGAAGCAAAATGAACAGGTTTTGCAAAAAAAACTTAACTTTAATTGACTGGCCTCGAGTTAAAGGCTAATTTAAAAAAAAATGCAATTACACCGTTATTCCAAATATCATGCTAATTTATAAATGCATCGACGCCATTTTTCCAACGATCATTATTATTTCCATTATTTTGGAAGTGAAGCAAGCGAGTGAAACAACCGGGAAGTTAAGCGACAAAAAGAAAGAAATCACAAAAAATTTCTGATTTACAATAGTCACGTTCCATATTCTTGCTCCGAAAAAGTCCAAAAGTGCAAATCATAGGCAACCCAATGAGTTTATGTTATAGACTGGTCTAAAACGATTACAATATATGCATATTAAGAAATAACGACGTAAGTGGATTTACACCGTTATTCCATCCAAACTCCTCGATTGTGTTACAAGTTTTAAACTTCAATAAAACAAGAAAACAATTTTAGTCTTACTCTCTCTTGTGATGCTTTGGATCCATACGACAAGAAACGACAAGAAATGCAGCACCAGGAAAATACACATCGGTTGAATGTTTCGTTTCGCCAACAGTGAATTCTTCATGCGGAAAATTTTCAGGTGCCACCTGCAGATTTAAATTCAAAAGACCTAAATGTAGTTTATCACTACATTTTTTTACTGATAACAGGACATTACTAGCTGAGTCCTAACGCAATGCTGTTAATTAATAACCACTTCACCATTAATTTGTTTTTAGTTTAAAAAAGTAATTTTTGATGGTATTTCAGAAGCTTAGGCTACATGCAACAAAAAAACTACCGAGTACCTAAATGCAACAACCGGGTATCAACAAACTATCAACCTAGCAAAATATAATTTCAATTTCCAACAACACATACCTGCATACACATACATAACTGCGACGCCAATTCCATCAAATATTCTTCTCCATGCTCGGCGGCCTGTCGGACAGCGGTCGCGAGACGTTGGTCTTTCAACTGTTCGTGATTTTGATAAAAAAGGTTAGAAGGCAAACAGTTCTGACGACGAAGAAACTGATGTGGATATTGGCAGTGGTTGATCGAGTCATCTCCGACGATCCCATTCGTCGATGGCGATGCCAATAATTCGTTCGATAACAAACGGAAGTTTTCAACGTCCAATTCCTTGGGCCAAAAAAAATAAGTGTTAACTTAAGAACCAATGGAAAAAAAAATAAGATCATTCTTTAGCACAAAACCTACCTTCAAAGTAGACACGTTGGCGACAGCAGCTGACGTAAAATTAGCCATCGCTTCATCAAAAACGCCATTAACGCAATGATCGATAAGATGTAGCAGCCCTTGACGTGCGTACATTTTTGATAACATATGTTCTAGCTGTACCAACTCCCTACACCAAGAAAGAGAACGTTTTTTCCTTTTTAAAATCGCATAAAAGTGACATCCGTTTAAAACAACAACGTACACCTTACGTTTGAATTGAAATGTCATTTATGTCGACGAGCTTAGCCCCCGTTACAGCGGTTTTTCTGAACCCCACGGGTGGACGTTCCAAAGAATCAATTGGATACCAAAATCGAACGAGGATCCCATCGCTCCGAATGTACGTTTCGACTTGCACAAGTTCGCGATGCTGAAAATTTTAATACATGTAAATGGATATGAACACGGGAATTTTAATCTAACGAATGCAATACGTCTATCATAAGATGTTAACATTTGATAGGTCCACTATTTCCTCATGTCAAGTTAAACAAATGTGATACTTGGTTGAATGAAGGCAGAAACTTAAAAA
Source organism: Cryptops parisi (assembly GCA_034695005.1). Lineage (NCBI taxonomy): Eukaryota > Metazoa > Arthropoda > Chilopoda > Scolopendromorpha > Cryptopidae > Cryptops > Cryptops parisi. The sequence continues at coordinate 31,251 of JAQIWH010001167.1, read as the reverse complement.
ATTAATGTAGGAATTTTGTAGTGCATCTCACAGCTGCAGTGGCGCTACAGTCAAGTCATTTTCCAAAATGGCAACTCTGAGTGACTGAGCACAGGTTGTGTAGTGGTATGCAGGAATGAATGCAGGTCATACGGGGAAATGGTGCAGAACACATAAATTTTAGACTACCACCTAGAATTTGTTGGTGCCACCGAAGGTGCCCATCAGTGGCGGATTTAGGGCAATGCGAGCGATTCCCCCGCACCAGGGGTCGAGTCAATAGAGATGCCATATTGCCAAATGCTTGGTATTTATAAAGGTCAAAGGGCATCAAACTAGGGTACATATGCACAAAATTTGGACTTGCACAGGGCGCAATGTTACTAAAGTTCGCCTCTGATACCCATGTGGAGGTGTGCATGTCACATGTTTTTTCTATGAAACACAGATAGGTTCACTATCATTTCCATATTTAGTTACAGTCATGTACGCGTTTTCCTTGAAACTGTACGTTGACATCTCACGATGTACATTCAAAATTTACGCATGATATACAAACAGTTGTTACTCACCATGTCGACTTCCAAAACAACACCCGTCAAACCAAACGTTTTCGTCATCGCATGAACGGAAAACTTGGGAAGTCGCCGCGATTTCGACGAAGAGCTGCCGCCGCACAGATTTCGAATGACGACCGTCATCCCTTTACGGATGTGATCAATCATAAACCGAGACGCTTCTTCTTTTATATCATCCAGGTTGGGCAAATGCAAGTCTCGCGGTATACCACCATTTTCTTCGTACAAAAACTCGACGGTTTGTCTTGCAATGTCAGTCATACCTGAGTCCAAAGAATTAAATACATTAAAAAAATGAAACTATCCGCTGCTTCACAGTTCCCCATCTACCTATGCAAGCGATTTTCAAACTTGGCTAACGATGAAATTTAATGAGGCAAAAATTAATATTCGGTTTTAGTTTCAACGTTCAACTGACCTAGCTGCAAAGCTCCTCGGATTTGTTCCAATCCATCTTTCCGTTCGGCTTCGTTACGAAACCTTCGTCGTATTGTTGGGAAAACTTTACTTTCCCACGCCTTCACGAGCAGTGCATACAGATCTTGTTGTGCTTCTTCGTTATCATCTTCATTGTCACTTCCGTCCATGCTGTTTAGTGGTACGTGGGGGGTTGGTCCGGTTATGGCAAAGTTGGTGTAACTCAGTGGTCGTTTGTAATGCATCGATAGTTCACTGTTGTACTCTTAAAACATATGAAACAAGTGAATTAAAAATGTTTTTTTCTTTAAGAATACACTTTATATATGGTTTCGTTTCATGCGAATTTAGATTCTTTATGCGTTTTTCGAGTCATGTTCGATAATCGATTTATGCGAGTTTTGAGCAATTCCATTTTCGATCTCTACAAGTTTTGATTTATGCAAATTTAGATTAATGTGATCTTTGAGTGACGCGATATTCGATTTATGCGAGTTACGAGAAATCCTATTTTTGAGTTCAGCAAGTTTCAATTTATGCGAATTTTAATGTACATGTGCAAATTTCGCTTAATACAAACTTCGATTAATGTGATCTTTGAGTAATGCGATATTCAATTTAGACGATCTTTAAAAAATTTCAGTTTTGAGTTTCAATTTTGAGCAATTTTCAGCCACTTTCAATTCGATTTACGCAAATTTTGTTACATTGAACTTAATGCAGTCAAGGCCGGATTTAGTAGTTTTCCGCCTATAAGCCCACACTAAATGCCGCCCCCCCCCCCTGCCCAAATTCAACGTATCGATGAAAACACAAACTAGAAAGTTTATTGTAAGTGCAAAAAATATTTAACCATTTTTGCGGGTATTGTTTAAAGTCGAGATTTGTACACCTAGATGTATAATTTTAATGTTTTATGCCACCCCTGCCGCCCCTAAAATATTGCTGCCCTAGGCCGGGCCTAATGGGAGATCCGGCCCTGAATACAGTTCTCACTTTATGCAATTTTTGGTACATTGGACTATACAGTACATTGTCATAAACGTCTGTAGATGTCAGTATACATTCAATTTCCAGCTCGCTCACTCATTCAAAGTCACTCACAATTAAAGCAAATATAAAGCGTATAATAAAATAAAATTTCTAACCATTTTAATTTACCATTTTGAAAAATGAAAAGTTTAATTTCAGTTTTCAACTTTTAGTATTATTAGCTTGCTAGAAGATAATTTAATTGTAATTTACATTAATCAAACGTTGATCCAAAACAATGAACAAAAATAATAACAAGGATCAAAATAAAAAAGATTAAAAACATTTCTTACCTCTTTGTGATTTTGCGGTGGTGATTGTTTTACACGGCGTCTTGCGATAACTTCTCTTCGTTTTCTGCGTTCCGCTGAGGCTTCCCGAATCATTCGAATCTGTTTCCGTGTCGGATCCACTATGAAAAGGGAGAATTCCAAAATTCGCGCTGATTTCTTCGATGGAGTCGGACGTCGTTTCGCACATTTTGTGATGCAAATGTCCATTTTTGTAAGCAAATGAACGCAAACCGAAATTCGTCTTGATCCTCGTGTTCTAAGGATGCGACAAAACAATAATTTCAGCTGAACATGGAAATTACACACGCCAAGCATAATGTCGACAAAACGTCCAAAAACCGACCTTTTTTTGAATGTGAACCACGGGCCACATTCCACCCTTCACGTCGTTGAGGATGTGATGTTGACGACATCCATTGTACGTGAAAAACACAGAACCTTTTGACGGCTGCTGCAACGATGATTGGGGTGCATCTCCGATTCGTTCCCAACCGCAACCGATGATATCTCCCGGTTCGAGGGATATGTCCAAACGAACGCTTTTCCACTGCAGTAGACTTGATCCATTGTAATGCATCGCTCGACCATTACTGTAAAAATTAAAAGTTCATCGACAAAATTGCAACACGATTCCAACTCCTTTCAATTGACCAAACATAAGAGATGGAATCACTTGTGTAAGAGAACGGTTCCAATTGGATAGGTCCAAGCTCCGTCTTTCTTCTCCGCCCTTGGAGCAAATCCAAACGATATCACAGGACCAGGTTCATCATAATTTTCACCAAAGGATAAAATCTGAATTTCCCAGTAAAATATAGATGCCTAAAAAATAATACCAATGACAAATGTTAACTCATTAAAAAGAAATAACCATCACATCAACGATCCATAATCTCGTCAAACGCAGAAGTATACATTTCTTAGAAAGTGACACGCTAAAGATGGATGAATAAATCAATATTTTGAATCCTGTCGCCGTCGCCACTTGTTAACACCTGGGAGCCACGCCGAGTCCAACCAGGTTGACAAGATACGCCTAATGTCACACCTGGTCTTCAACGGTCTGAGGGTAGTCCGTAAGGCATACGTAAAGTTAAATCAACCTATCTATATAAATGAAAGCCGGCGTCTGTAACGCGTTCCAATGCGCTTAATTATGCTATGTGCTAGAGAAACAAAGAGTGAGAGAGAACAGTGAACAACAGCAACCTGAGTTCCAGATCTCACTTGTGAAGCTATTGCTAACCATATTTTTCGAAACCATTTTTGAGAACGTCGAAACCAATGCAGAAGTCGACAGTCGGAGAATAGAAGAGTTTTTTTAATCGTACCTGACCTAACCGTCGATATCGATGAGAACAGCTTAATATGTATAATAACCCACCTTGTGAGCAATAGGAACATTTGCATAGATCAACGTTCCCCTCGGATAACCAGAATTCATGCTTGGTTCTCCCAAAAACGTGACCGTCGTCAATCCGCATGAAAACAAGCATGAACGTACAGGAGGAAATGGACGAGTGATATCCCACGTCATTTTCTTACTCTATTAAAACAAAAATACAAAATAATAAAAAAAAAAATAGATGCAATATAAATCTCTTCAAATTTTCATCTTTTTTTTATTATTATTATACGTACTCGATCCAAAATTTTGTTCGGTGGCGGCGGTGGTTTGGCGCAATCTCGATACATCATTCTCAAACGCTCGCAATGCATTTCGGCAAAAAACAAATTTACTCCGGAATCGCAAGTCCGAGAAATCAACTTCAGTGCATTGATACTGTCGCATGGTCCTCCCAAGAAAACTTTAGCAAAATTCGGATTCAAAATGTTCCGAGCCAAAACGAGACAAACTCTGATCAATGGAGAAAAAAAAAGAGTCAGACATCTTTCGTTGAATCTTTTTTAATCTTCCAAAAGGAAGAAATGTAATTTTTTAAATGAACAATAAAAATAAATAAATAACCTAGTCTGAATTTCTGCCAGTATTCTGAAAACCGATCGTAACATTGGGCTTCCATCGTTAGGCATGGAGTGCATTGAACACAAAGGCGATCTCGTATGACCCGACATGAACAAGTGTAACGCTGTTGATAATGGTTGCATCAAGTTGGTGTTCTCCAATGGAATGATCTGAAAGCAGAATCCATATTAAACGATGATTACAAACTGATTTTTCTACAATTTCTGACGAGTTAGAAAATTCTCAATTACAAACTAATATATGAATGAAAAATAAAAATAACTAACGGCATTGTTTGCTGGTACAAGTCGAGACAGCGGTACTTGAACAAAATCGCTAGCTCTAGGATAGGATTCGTTTCCCGCTGGAATATCCAAGCTCACGTTAGCAAATCCTTGTTGTTCTGAAATGCTCAAAATACTTCCCCTGCTCTTACTGATTCCTTCTCCGATGATCTTGAAGTACGAGAAAAAAAATGAAAACCCTTCACTTCACGAAACACACAGGATGTTCCTAAAAGATCTAGTTTTGATGCGTAGCATCTGTGGTTCAAACTTGACGAGACCTTTTGAAAAAACACCCTGTACATGACTCTTTTATATTTTCTTGGTGAAAAACTTACAATGACGTTAGATCCAACTTTCAGATATTCGCGAAAGCCACCGAGCACGCAAAGTGCGGAGTTCACTTGACAGGCCATGTTTTTAACTTGATGCAAATTACACGTGCTGGATTTCAAATTTTCCATTTTGTTTAACATGTTTGGTAGCAACGAAACTGCATCACCCAATACCTGCCACAAATTTTTTTTCGTCACAATAATACAACCAGAAAACCTTTAACAAACAGGATGAGGCGACAGTCTGCTCACGCTAAGTATCGCAAAACACACTAGTAATAAGAAAATTCCGATTAAACTATTGTAATATGTATCGGCCATGGGCAATCTAATGACATTCTAATAGACATTTATTTTCAAGATCATCCAGTAACTTTCTTAACATCCATCCTACACCTCACATGTGATTTAGAAAGCTGAAGGTAATCACGAAATAATGCCAATGCACGAAACAGATCATAAATCAACCGGTAAAAACAGAAGTTACAAGCAAAGAAAGTATGGTATGACAGGAAAGCAAGCAGAGGTAGCCACAACAAACATAGCCTACCTGACAATGTATTGGTAAAAATGCTGAAAAAGTTTTGGAAAAACCTAATAGACTGATGCATTCACACAAACATCGATTTAACAGGTTTTTCCCACGTTTCCCCATGTTGTTGCAGCTGCCCCTGAGTTTGCTTCTCTCCAATACCGTTCTTCTTTCGCCTGTAACTTCTGTTTTTACCGATCAATTTTTAATCTTTTTGATGTGTTTTGTGAATACCTTCATCCTTCTAAATCACATGTGGAATAAATATTAAAAAAGTTAAAATTGGATGCCCTTGGAAATGACCTTCACAGTCACTTCTGAAAAACGCGCTGGATAGCCCATGGCTGATATATGTTAAAATAGTTCAATAAAAATTTTTATTACAACACCAATAGTTCTCGCAATATTTAGCTGTGGCTAGACTTTCGCCTCACTCTGTATGAAAAATGAAAATATAACCAAAAAAAAAAGTTGTCAACTCACCCTGTTCACCGACTTAGCCCATGTCTGATTGGTCGTGTTGACCAACAAATCTCGTAGTAAACTTATAACTTCCAACGCCATGCTGTTGGCAACATGGCCACTAATGAACGGACGAACGGGATCTCTCCTAAAACATAATAAATTCATGTTTTTATCGACCGACCAAATTTCACAAATTTAGAGGAACCGCCGCTTCGACCAAAGTCAACTACACAATCGCATAAACAGATAACTTTGATAAATTCTTACTTTGACAGTTCCAAATTCTTCTCTCGGCAGACCGAATCGGCCGACGATTTTTTCCTACACGACGGATCGCTTGATTTTTTTGCAGGAAAAGTTAAACTAACCAAATGGCCTTCGTGGGTCCACTTGACAGCCTTCTCGATGGCCGATAGAGCATCGTCGGTGACCAGTTCCATTCTATTATGCTAGGTCAATCGCAACAAATAAATTAACACAACAACGTATATCAAATTGCACAACGTGTAAAATGACAACCCACAAAATAAAAATATTTTGTTTCACACTACCTTTGTAAGTTCCTGATCCAAAATTCCCAATTTTTCGGCATTGTTTCCAATGTAAAGATGATTGTCCGCATTGCTACAATAAAAAATATTCATGACATCACCAAAAAAATTATAAAAATATTCAGAAAATCTTGATTTAAATATAAAAAGGTAGATATAAAAAAAATTTTGCAACATATCAAAATCACACAATACGTAAAATGACAACCAGCAAAATAAATCATTTCGCCGACTACCTTTCCAAGTTCTTGATCCAAAATTCCCAATTTTTAAAATTTATTTTTTCGAAAATTTTTACCTAAGCAACGGCTGAATGATGTCGTGTGAAGTTTGATCGTCACGTTTGTAAATGGTGACTGAAAGTTTGCCGTCTTTAACGTCGATCTCGTCGTTGGAATCGACCTCCTTGTTCGAACAGAGGGGCGGCGAACCTCTTTGAAGCGATAACCTTTCTCTTAAGTTTTGTTGCATCATTGTTTGCGATCCTAAAAAACAATGACATTTAATAAACGATCATCAGTTTCATGATCAATATCGTAAAAAAAGTTTCTAGTGTGTTGTTTAATGTTCGTTCTTACCACCAGGTGCGATATATTAATCAATGTGTTTAAAATTCTTACCACCAGGTGTGATATAGTCGCCAAGTTTTGCTAGCAGCAAGGCGACAATGTAAACCGGTTTATCCTCGTCCGGTATTTCAGGGTTGGCGATGGTGTCGTAATCCCACAACGGTATCTCAACTTTGGTGCAGTTTTCCATTGTCAATAACGGCAATGCAACTCGACACAATTGCAAAATGATCAAAACAAGCTTTGGTGAAAGTCTGGTCGATTGAAAAAAACAAAATATATTAATTTAATATATATATATTAATGATATATATATATATATAATTATATTCCACGTATAAAATAATAAAAACTCAATTGAAAAATATACCTGTGATCTGAAAGCAACGAAAGCAACTTCGACACACATACGGGGCGAGTCAATATCATTTGCCCCATTTTACTCCTATAAAGAAACGCATTTGTCAGAACTAATATATTTTAACTACAACACAAATAAATTGGTTATTTGAAAAAGTCGTGGAAAAAAATTGCATCACTCTTCTAATACATTAACATTAACTTAAAAACTGTATATCATGTGTTCACGATGTTTCGCCAAAAAAATTACATTAACTTTAAATTAACAAGCACATCAAAAATTCGTTTTTAAGGACATACTTTATATCTACTGTACGTATTTTGATATCAGTATTTGTCACCACCAGATGTCGGCCCTATGTACCAACAACACATGCCTCACTCAAGAAAAACCAACTTAAAAGTCATATTGTGAAATTCGAATTTGTCAACATGTTTGTTGTTTGAATTTAAAATAAATAAAACTGTAAACCAACAGTCTAACTGTAAAAAATACAGCAAAGCAATACGAACTAAAACAATACATAACAAATGTTGTGAAGCAACACGAGTTAAAACCCGATGAAAGGCATAATGAAACCAAAACTAGTATCAATAATGAAAAAGTGTGATGTCGTTACCCAGAAAGACTGCTGAGCAGACATAAAACTTCCTGAAGAATGTGGTCAGTGAATTCATTGCCACTGCTACTCGTTGCCCGCGTAAGATGATTCATCAGAAGATTCGCAATCTGACTGGCCAAACCCAAATCCTTGCGAGGGACTAGAAACGCGTCGGCAACGTTTTCCTTTTCCCACGTGACGCACTGATTGGACAACACTTGAAATCCAGCCCACGACGTGTTGGACACTTGTTGCTGGAAAGATTGATCATCGGACGACGAATCGCCATCGATGACGGGAGCGCACAAGTTGTCCAGCAACTGGATGAGGCCGCTCTGGACTAAACACGCTTCATCTTTCCTGTGTACAAAATATCAACGTTTACATGTCAAGATAAACGTCAAAACAAATACATTAAAAAAAAAAGTTGGTTTTTTTTCTGTATTTTTAGATGTCGCCCTATGTCTTGACTCACTCTAACAGCCCTCCCGCTCATCATTGAAATGAATGTATGATGTGCAATAACAAAATAATACAATATTACGTACCTCGTGAAAGGAATCGTACACAATAACCCAACGCTGTTGTAGCACAACGCAGGATTTTCCGCAGCCGACCGAACAATCATTTTCATTACAAAAGCAAAATTGGATTGCACTCGTTTCATCACATCGTCCCAAGACAATTCCTCCAACCTAGCGAAACATAATAACGTTCATTTTCGATTTCATAGTATGATACTCTTGCCAGGAAATCCAAACATTCCTCGATAACTGGGTTTCCTAGCAAATCACCCTGTACAATTTTTTTTTATAACAACTCTTATTCGAACTCTCAATTACCTGGGTCCTTGCTGCAACAAGGTTGCCGCGGACATGATCAAGTGAACAAAATGATTTCCTTGAATCATTTCTTTCGTGTACTCGAGCGCCTGGTATCGCATTTTGCCACGCCAAAAGCGATTTTCCATCGCCGACAAAATATCGAGGCTAGAAATCTACAAATTTGTGAAAATATTAATCCAACTGAGACTAACAAGTTAATAAAAGTGGGGAAACAACAATTCGTTACCGGTTTCTTGAAATAGTCCATGAGAAAATTGAACAGAATGGCGAGCAAAGCCGATTGGTAAGGTGGTATCAATTCGATGCCGTACGATTCCTGGGACTGGTCGACGGATAAAGACTGCCACGGGAAACTCAACCTCTTCATTTGTCTTGTCAGTTTGTTACCGCTACTTTCCTTGAATCGTTCGAACACGGGAGCGGATATGCTTCGTCCGTAAATGGGTTTGGAAAAATTCAGCGCTGCTGAAACAAATGCAGATCGAACTAATGAATTGAAAATACGTCACAATCATGCAATGCACATCATTCAAGTCACGTTCAATTCCCAGCTCACTCACAACTTCACAAGTGAAGCTGATATAATATAAAAGACTATAAAAACAACTCACGTTCATTCCATTCAAACTTAGCATCGGCTTCAGCAAAAGCATCGACAAAATTGAGAAAGAGAAGCAATTCAGCATTTTCAACAAAACCAGCTACCATTTTCTTAGTTTGCAAAAACATTCCACCGTCACTGTCCGTTGCAGCCAGTTCCTTTTGAAGCTTTTCCCTGAAACATTCTACTGTCAGTTTAAATGAATACAAGTACTGTACATTGAAATCTGTTTTGTGTATAGGTTTTATACATTGCCACCAGATGTCGCCCCCAATATCTCAACTCGTTCAAAGCCCATAAATAAAGTTAACCCTAGTTTAACTGCCCCTCCCCTACAAACCACAGCCCCTTTTTTGTCACTAAAAACCAGAACCGATGTATTTTCCCATACATTAACCTGCCCTCTTTAAACCTCCACCCATTTTCACCGCCAGCCATTATTGAGTACCCAGAACTTTTATTGAGGGTTTGCAGTTTCAAGACGTGCGACTGTGTGTTGTATTGTATATTAAAAGTAGTTCCTTACAGTAACGCGTATACGCAATCCTCTTCCGTCAATTCTCTATTATCGATGTTCTTTGCAAAACATAGCAAAGCCAGTTCCTTTTTCTTTATCTGCAAATAATCATCACATGTTGATTAATTATATTTTATTAAATAACAAATAACTTAAAACTACAACATATGCAGAAATATGTCAACTTACATCATGATGTTGATAATCCACAAAAAATGCATTTTTGATTTGTACAGTGCCATTTCGTATTTCTTGTAAATCATTCGACCAATTTTGCTCCAATTCAGCTAGTACCTGAAAAATAAATGGCCAATCGTAGCGAGACACTTGATATCTCATTGTGCACTATACAGGGTATTCCTAGAAAATCTAGTCAAAATTTTAACTGCACACACTACACATCAAAACAAAACATCCATATAAACATGGGTCTGGATATACATACAGTGATTGAGACAATTTTATGTGACCCTATGTTATGTCAGAAGAGAAGCATTTCCGAAACCATGTTTATATGGGTTGTCAGGCACTTATACAAACCTATAGTTTGGAGGGGTCATAGAACACATAAAAGAAAAAAATTCACCTGCAAATGGCGTATCATAGAATCTAAATGTCTGTACGTTTCCCTCAAAACCACTGACAGTTCGGACGAGTCTTTCAATTCGGCCATTACGTCTATATCTGCATAATCCAACATCTGCACGTGTTTCAGGGTGCACGAAAGAAGCACTTCTTCAATTACTTCAGGATCAACAATAGCCCTGAAAATAAAGCCATCCTCGTCATGATTTATCAACAACAGCTAACGACAAGATGCGATACCAATGTGGCACAGTGATGGCTCTTACCGAATGCTAGGCCTCATTTGCGGAAGATTGTAGCCAACCAACGAACGGAATTTTTGTACGATTTCATTTGACAACTTTTTCCGTGACGACAGAAATTCTTTGAAACTACTGACAAGTTGTTCGTGGGTCGTTCGCTGGTCGTACGTTTCATAATGCATTGCATCCTGAATTTTGTAAGGCCAAGTGCACCTGTGAAAAAAAATTCAAAATTAAATGATGAATTTAATTATATTTTTAAATGAAATATCGACACTCGCTAAATGATTTTTGCCAAAGAAAAACGACACAAACCCAGTTACCTTTGCAAGAGTTCTGAATGTAGTGCATTGTGGCAAAGCATTTCTTCTCGCGTTTTGGCTGGACCACCAAACAAGATTTTTATCATCGAACAAGCCAATTGGGATAAACCAAGTGTGATGTCGAAAACGAATGGTAAGCCACTGGTTGAATCTTCAGTGTTCTCCTTTGAATAAAAATAACAAACATGCAGGGGCAATGATGAAATGTTCCATAAACAAACCAAGCAACAACACACACGATGTTCCTGAAAAGAATAGTCCTATTTTAACGACAGATGGTGCACAAAGCAAACAACCCATATGAACATGGGTCGGGAAAATGCTTCCCTATCTGAGATAACCAAATACCGTATTTTTGCAGTAATATCATACGCCACTTTGAACACCTCTATCTGATGTAAACCATTTCACACAACAATTGTGAGACAATAAAATTTACGTGACGTCACGCTGTTTTAGCTCGAAAGGGTTTCTGGACCCATGTTTATATATGGACTTTTTGGTTTGCTTTTATGCATAGCATCGATGGTTAAAATTGGACTAGAATTGAGAAAAAAAACATCACTCGGCAGTTCAATTGAAATTGCATACCTGAGCATTGACGGTCACTGCAAAACCCCACAGTGCAGTGTCAGGAGTGTTATGTTCGCGTCCACTTCTCATTTCAAACGAGAACGTCACCATGTTACCATCAACCTTAAATAAATAAAATAAAATATTTATCAACTAAAAAACACACGTAAAACTCAACAAAAAAATTCAACCAACAAAATGATGATCAATAATTACTTTTAACAAGTCTTTTGGCCAACCGGCTCCTAGAACGCTACGAGAGCCATACCCCAACGTGTTCCCTCCGTATTCGGCTACCTTTTTAGAATTGCTATTTGGTCCGGCATAGATAATTAACTAAACAACATATGCAAACACAAATTATTATTATTATTATTATTATTATTATATCTGAAAAAATATTGATTAGTTTTGGATTTCAAGAAATTTCAACGTACTTTGTCATAATCATATTGAGATGCACATCGGTTGTCAAATCTCAAGTACAAGCAATGCGCACCTGGAATGTGAACCGTTTCTTTAAATTTGTAATTATCTCTGATGGGATGGATCGATTCTATTGTGCGACCCGAGGCCCAAGGCGTCGGAATTTTCAATTTGTTCAAAAAATTGACATCTTCGCCTTTCGATCTAAAAATACAAAAAATTAAATAAATAAGATCAACATCCACATTACATTTTTTACTATTTTTAAATAATATATAAAAAAATAAAGTAAAATATATATATATATAAAATATTACATCTTATCTGTAGTAATTTTCTGATTTCTGAAATATCTGCAAGTCTAAAATGAAAATATTTACATTTTTTAACAATCTTTTAATATAAAAAAAATGATAAAATAAAATTTTATAAGTTGCAAGAAAAACAATTATACCTGACTAGCTTGAATGACTAAACGGATCAACCACGGAAGAACGTCCAACGCAACGTTCAAATTCATCATGTTGGGATGAGTGAACGTCGTGATGATGATGGGCATCATGTAGCCCAGAATCGTCGCTCTCATCAACCGTTCCAAACCGTTTTGCCAATGATCCAAATCTTCCAAATAGCTCGTCCTGAGTGACTGAGTCCCAAGTTTTTGGCACAGTTCCATCAACTCGTCGAAAACCTACACATTTCATAATCGAACATAGTACCGTAGCATTAATACACCTTTTCTAAATAAAACTAGATAACAAAAGTACATTCAACATTATCTTTCATAAATATATCGTATACAGGATGGACACACTCGATTATAAGACACCCACACAAGATACAACTAAGAAACGACAAACATACCTCATGAACGGACGTGAAAATCAGATGCAAAAATTTGGTGACCAAACACTGGCAATTTTTCAATTGGTTTTCATTTTCTTCCACGTTGTTAATCGATACAATGTATCGAAGGTGAAATTTCAAAAGCGAGCACAAGTACTGTAGTGGTGCAGACGAAATCTAATTGACAGAAAATTTATTTGGAATTAAATTCGAAACTAGGAAATTTTCAAAAGGACAATGCAATTGCGAAGAGAAAGAATTATTTCAATCCTTGTTTTCCATTTAAAAAACAAAGAAAATTTATTACCCAATATTGATTAGAAAAATATTTATTTCAGAAACTAACTATTCGTCAATTTAATTTTTTTTTTTTTGGTTAAAATCAAACCCAAAAAAAATAATAATAAATTAATGAACATATAAATAAATAAATAAATGAAATGTACCGGAATCGATGCCAAAAGAACTTCAAAATCCTTTCTATCGAACAAAAGACACGTCTTCAAAAGCGAACACGAATTGCTGGTAGCAATGTTCAGCAACGCTTGTATCACGTCCATCGAAAACCTGAAAAACAATATTAAAAAAACACACTCATCTACTTTTATGTTATCTTCGTCAATTTAATTTAAAATTATTATAAATATAATATTGATTATTAATTTTTAAAATTAATAGTTTTATCGATTAATTATTATTATCTTTCTACGCACACATGAGGTTGAGCTTGTTCCAGAGACATTTTGAGTATATTCAGTTCGTCGGCGTGAAATGCCAGAATAAGATCCAGTAAGTACAAACGAGGACTGTTTTCTTGACCTTATGAAAAATTAATTTAAAATAATGTAAAATCTGTACTTTTATACAGATACAACCTCGCTGACCCGGAAAACTTGGGACCAAAAAATTTGCCGAATTAGCGGATTTTCTGAACCAGTGAAGCTTAGGCAAAAAAAAATGACAAAATAAAACTGTCAATTTGAAAAAAAAATTATCAACTATTCAAAAAATTATGAACCAAAAAGTATTCGCTTTTAATTTTTACTGTAAATTCCAATTGCCAAAACCATCGAAGCTGATGTCAGATTAGTGAATTCCGGATCAGTGAGGTGCAACCTGTACTATTTTTTCAATATGAAAAAAATAGCCGACACTTACGTTCTTCCAGAAGTTTGCGAAGTAAATCGTTCTGTTCGACGGGTGTTGGATACAATTTGCTTAAGCCGGCAATGACGACGTGGCAAGCTTCGGCTTGAACGCCGTACCATCGGTGAGGTCCGAAGTAACTGAGATGGAACGAAGTAGTACTGACGGGTGCCTCGATCAATTGCCACACGATAATGCTGAACGTATATGTATAAGATAAAAAAAGTTGTGTTAAAAACTGCACAATAACTAAAACACATTGAAAAAAAAAGGAGTTGACCTAAAAAATTACTTACCTTAATTTTTTAAGTAGTTGAACTTCGACCTCGTTTTCCATTTTGAAATTATGAATTTTCATGACCACCTAGCGGAACATTTAAGGTTTATTTAACTCGACCTCACTCACCAGTGAAACTGATATAAAGTGAAAAACAATGATGACAAGCTAAGGCTAAAGCAAGCAATAAACCATCGTTCACCTGCAACGCTATGAGGGCGCACGTGATGATCTTCTCATTGCCGACCCGTATTGCAATTTCCAGGACATCGACGATTTGAGCCAGGTGTTGGAGATCGATCACCTGCTCTTTGATGAGGACCGCGTTCGTCGGCGAATAAAGCAAATCGCACATCAACTGATGATAACAAGTGATTCCAACGTGTTGCATTATCAGACTTATCACGTCGGGAAGAAGCAACTGGCCATCTAATTTCACAATTTGAAAAACAATCCATAAAATTATTAGGCGCATTGTATTATAATAGAAACTTTGGATTTTCGCTAGCGTACCCGAAGGTGGCTGATGATGGAGTTTGATGTTCGTCCCTAACCGAGCGACAACGTGATGAAGAGCTTGACGACCGGAATTGTAGAAATGATCGATCCACTGATTGGACGCCATCCAGATCATGTTGTTGAAAACATCAAAGCAAACGCCTGTTTTAAACATTTCATAAAAATAAATTATAGAAAGAAAAAACAAACTTCGATTTATTAAACACAAAAAAGTACGCCTACATTGAAAAAAACTATATTTTTCAGAACACACTTTACATATACGCAGGGCCGTGCAGAGCCAGTAATAGGCCCAGGCCAGCTGGAAAATGTAGGCCCCCATTTCAAACTGCCCATTTAAGTATTTTTGTAATTAATGCTAAATACATATGTTGTGTGGGTTTGACATGTGAAGTATCATTTATATAAATAAATTTATATGAATAAATAATATTTTACTTCGTTGACCAGCAAAAGTAGGCCCCTCTAAAATCGTAGGCCCATGCCAAATGGCATCACTGGCCTACCCTCTGCTCGGCCCTGCATATACGTTACATCTCTTTGAATCGATATTTGTCACGCTTATGGCTCAACTCACGCCCCAATCAAACTAACATAAAGTGTAATAAGAAAATCTTCGCTCAAGTCAAACGTTCATTGTACGTACCAATTCCTTGGAGAGCGGCACCTCTCGCCAGCGCGCAAAATGACGAGTCGACAAAATCAGTTTTCACGTTGGAGAGTCCGTCACTCACGTTGAAAACCAGATTCACCGCGAGTGCTGCAATTCAAATACGTTTAATTCTGAGTTGTAAAATATGCACTGTGGAAGGGGTTCGATCACTCACACTTTAAATTTGATAAATTAGATGTACTTCCAAACAAGCACCGCGAAGCGGAATTTGTTGACGATCCCGACGAAGCTGCCGTGAGGATGACGATGTACCTTCCGCAGCAATAGATCGGTGCTTTCATCAGTGTTTTCATTGGTAAACCGCAACTCGTAGTAGCTGGAAAAAACAAAATCATGTGCACCATGTTTAACCAACTACCAGATGTACCCGGCTCCACGAGAGTTAAAACCTGCCAGTAGATGACCCTAGTGGTATTAAAAATTGTAACCGTTTCGCTGTGCGTTCATAACGATAGATCCACACCCACGTGACATGAAAGCATGGTTACTATACCCTCATAATCACTCGGTGGAGGAATGTCCAACTTCAAGTATCATTATCGCAGGACTGACATGACCTAGGAAGCTGAAAATATCACCTAGAAATTCACAGTAGCATGATGCGTAAAAATTTCGTGTATCGCTAGAGCGATCCATCGGAGAGAAGTTATCAAGATACATATACAAACAAAATTTTGAGAATTATAAACAATAAAGAACATCATGTGACCAGCATGAAGGGTGTCGGTGTTTCGTCCATTTAACTTATAAAATTGGACATCACTTTCGTCAACCCCTCTTGTGGGATAATCTCGTACTAGAAAAAAACCATTCCAATAGAAAAAAATATAATAAAAAGTGAAATCAACTAACACGAAGTTGCTTCTTGGGCCGAGCCCGGTGCGTTCGACGACGAAGGCAAAGGCAGCATTACAATCGCCGCCGCTGACCGCTGTGGCCTTAGGCGAGCGATGAACGATTCGTTCAACAGCTTATTCGCACTTTCCTCTTTGTGTTGTAATACTGTTCGGTTTTGGACCGACGTGACTTCTAAATCCGCCTGCGGTTGTAAAACGACTTCTCAAAATAACGATAACACCAAAAAAAAAGGTAGATACACAAATTGATACAACCAAATAAGATACACATACATTGATTTGGAACACTTCAAAATAAATTAATTGATTTTTGACATATTTTTCAGCCGTGGTGTGCACCGTCCAGAACCAGTAGAAATAAAGACCGTCGCTACAGAAATAAATAGTTGTGATAGATGCCCTGGAACTGAACGTATCCGGAAACATGATCTGGCTTTTAGGCTGTAAAAATAATGGAAACATACTTATATAAACACAGGGTATCAATGATAAAAATTGTCACTATAACTTTCAATCGTCTGGTATTGAAGTTGTAGTGATAATTTTTATCCGTTATATTTAGATTGACGTTTATTTAAATGACTTTTTTTTCAAAACTGTATGTATACCTGTAAACTGACAGCGTCGAGCAAAATTGCCAATTGTCCTGACGATTTTTCATTGTCAAACTCGTAAGGTCGAAACAATAACATTCCATTTCCCCAGGCAACCAATCCTGCTCCTAGGTGTAAATTCCTTGCGTAAATGCATCCCCTTTATAATGTAATGAAAAACATCAAACGATTAGCACGGCGAAACAAATTTAACGATACAATGAAACTCTCGACGAATCCGGATTTAATCATTTTCGACAGCAACAGTACCGCAGTTTAACTATGGAGGTAAAAATAGGGTGACCAGACGTCCCGGTTTTCCAGGATTGTCCCAACTTTCAACAGTGTCCCCGAGTCCCAAAAAGGTTTTTCGGGATGCTCTTTTGTCCCAATTTTTCAATATTGACCAATAATACATAGTGATGCTATTAATTCATTGTTTACTGTTTTTAAGCTGTTTTTATTAGTGCATAGTGTCTTTTTAATGTTTAGTTTAAGAGCAGTCTTGTCTTTTATAGATAAGATAATAAATAGACACAGTACTGCTAACTATTCATTTATACTGATTTTTAAGTTGTTTATTATTTTTTTACATAAGCTGTTTTTTTAATGTATCTAATTTTTCTTCATTGAAATCTGGTTCTACAAAGTTTGTATGAAGTGATATCAATAAATTAAACCTTTTTATTGATCTAACAATATTTAATAAAAAATATCAAAGTTTTATCGATGCATTGATAGGTCGCTTTTTTTTTTGTGTCCTTGTTTTGGGTTTTTCAATCTGGTCACCTTAAGCATGATGTAAGTGAAACGAACAACAAAACTAACAAAGAAAGTCATCATTACCGTAGAGTGCCATAGTAACCAGTGCCGATTTTGGCTAGTTTGTAACCGCTCGAATTGGTCGTGTACAGAAACCTGCCATCGCAAGCAATGCTCTTACGGTATTCGGTTTCTACAATGACAAACACGGGAACAGCAAATTATAGACCAGTACTCGTTAACAAGCGGCTTACACTCGCACAACAAACACCTTTATTTTCCGCTGCATTTTCGGTGGGCTGTGCCAAATAATCCTCGTAACCCCAACACAGAATGTGTTTGCTTCCAACGACCGACGACACACAGCTATGACCACCTTCGAGCTCCAGGAGCTTGTGCAATATGCTAGCAACGGGGAGGCTACACAAATCCGGAAGATTCTGAAGCAGGTGGACGATGCGAACGAACGTCTTTAACGACCCCCTGCAACGTTATACAATGCAATTTTGAAACAAAATACAATGGTAGCGCACGATGAAAAATTTTTCGACGATTCGAAAATCACCTCGCACACGCTAACGCAACTAGTGCCGACGCCGTGTTCTCTTTCTGCTTCGTTTCGCGTCGGTTCGCTGGCGCTTGTTCGTTCTGATTTTCTCCTAGCCAACTGCAAAGCAAACTCTCCAGTCCGTTGAGACAATCGGAAGGTTCCTTCACCAAACTGAGAGGCGGGTAGTCGCGCAAACATTGCAAGAGAAGATCGGTGGTCAGATCGCACAGGGCCGGATCGGTTTGACTCTGCGACTGGAGCAGCGGAAACACCAACAGCAAACTGACGCGGGACGAAAAGGGAACCCTGTCCAGCTGGTTCCACAATCCCTGTTTCCTGAGCAGCGTCAACGCCTCCTCTTGGGTGTCGCTCTCGTCGCCATCGCCCGCAAACTCTTTCTGCGCTTTCCACAACGCGTCGAGCGCGTTGAACCTGTATTCTAACAACCGGGCGAACGAATGGCTCTGCCGACTGCACAACGATGTGATTTGTTCGGCGAGCTCTTCCGTCGTCTTGGAATCGTAGGCGATGATTTCGGGCTGTTGCTCATCGCTCAGCGACGATTCGATGCCCGTGGGCAGCGGAATCAAGTCGCTCACTTTCACCAATGCATCTTGCAAAAATAACGAATCTTCATTGATTGACAACCATTGAAAACTGTCGCCTATCTTACTACTATTATTATTATTGTTACTGCTCATCTTTGCAGCTGTTTGCTCTCACATGTCCAGCTATTCCTCTGTTACTTATAACATGCAATTAACGTCCAATTAAAATAATAAATTAATTAGATACTACATGTGCTTAATTTACGATTCTGCTTTTTTTCTTCCTTTTCCACCTGTCAAACGTTTACAGTCCACAGACGTTGATGTAGCAACGAGCTTCATGTAATAGAGTTAGTATTGCACCACATGTGTACATCAACGATTGGTAAACATAATGAGTAACTACTACAGAATTTCCATGACAGCAAGACAGCTGTGAGAAAAAAATAATATAATAATGTTGAAAAAACGAGCTTCTTAAGACAGCGAGTCACGTTAGAAATTCATCCAATTGGTTACAAGGTTGATTTTTTTCTGAATGACAGTGAGATTTAAACTCGATCTGGATTGGTTAATCTGGATGCTGCCTCCAACGTTTTTTTAACGCTGTTGAGAACAAAAGCCACTCACAGGGGTAGCTACTGTGTATAGGTTAAACAAACAAACAATTTGTATTACTATATAATATTTTAATTACTATATATACTATTTTTATTTATTACTAAATAAAAAAAATTGATAATGTACAGTATACAATAAAAATTTTAAAAAGTTTCATTGGTTAATATTTCAATTTAATTTAAAATATGTCAGTGCCTTGTTTGTACAAATGACACTTATGTCAATGTAAACTCAACATAAAACTTGAAAATGAATTCACTGACATAAAATAAAAATAAAATAATTAAATTAGTTAATACATCAGTTGATTATTTAATTAAACCCTCATTACATAGCTTGTGTAAAGTGTAAAAAAAATATATATAAAAAAATAATGTCTTGTATAATATAAAATAACAGCAATCAAATTGTTTATTTTCAAAATTTTTCATAAAAACAAGCAGATCTCAGTGAGATAAGCACTGTACAATAAAAATTTATATCCTAATAAAAATTTTAAAAAATAAATAAAATGTTTAATTATTTAATATTTTAATTATTTAATTAAGAAAAAAAATCCAGTGCCTTGTGAATCTGAGAAACGTACGTTTAAATGTAAACTACATTACTCATCACAAAACTTTCAAAAATTCATAAAATAAAAATGAAAAATTAAAATAAAATATTATTTCATTAGTCGATTATTTATTTAAACCCTCATTATACAGCTTAAATGTAAAATTATAAAAATAAAAATTAAAAAAATTAAATAAAATATTTAATTAGTTCGTATTTTAATTATTTAAACAAAACAATTCGAGTGCTTTTGTGAAAGTCTGTAAATGTAAACTACAGCACTCCACATAAAACTCAAAAAAAAAATTCATAAAATAAAACTAAAATCAAATATTTCATTAGTTCAATAGATTAGTTGATTAGGTATTTTTCCATTATCCGGCCAAAAACCACCGATGGAGTTGCAGCTCAATGGTGGAGTGTCTGATCGATCACCGTTTGCTTTTTCGATGACGACGGGTACCGGGTAAGGTTAGTTCATTTCGACTTGAGCGTTTGTCCCAGGCCTAGCCCGTCATCAAAAACACAAAGTACATGTTTACCAGCATACCAAAAGTACCGTTAACTAAACCCTCATTATAAAATTTGTGTAAAAATAAAATAAAAATTAAAATGAAGAAATAATGTCTCATATTTGTATTTCTATTAAAATATATTATACAGAAAGTCCTCGATTTATGCTATAGTCCCATATTAACCTAGCATAAACACAAAAAAAAATCTCATTAATCAAAATTCCCAAACTTAAAATGTGTGTCTCCAAACCCAAATTACCCATTTAAAAATTTGAATTGTCATTTGTCAATAACAAACCTATGGGACAAATTCTCAAGTTGCATGTTAATAACTGAATGCGTAACTCGATAACGTCCTGTAATAGTAAAAAAAAAAAATATACCAGAACTCGTAAAAATAACTATGTGCAAACTTACCGTACATTCCAGTCGTTTCCTATTGTTTTTCTAAATTGATGGATAAAAAAAGATCCACAATCTGCATGAGCGACGTTAATGATGTTCATTCAGATATTAGTCAAACAACCGCAATTTTCTTTTTTAAATACATATTCCTCACACGTCAGGAAAGAAAACAAGATTCAGACAAGATAACGCACAACCACAATTTCAAAAAAAATAATAAAATTTTTATCAGTTGACTAACCACTGACGTACATTATTGAGAATTTTCAACATGTATATAAAAAAAAAATAAACATCTCAAAATGAAGAACACACAAAATATAAATTTGTTTTATCTCGACGTGTACTGAACGGTGTTAAGACGTCCGCGTTGCTGCCTCGGACACATTATTCATCTGCTGCCAATCTTGCCAGTAGGATTGTAACCTGCCTTTATCGTTGTTACAAAAAACCTGAAAGTCTTTGAATAATTTATTAGCCAACTGTTCGTCGCACGCCGCACTCATTCGCCATCTTTTTGTGAGCATGTAGTTCCACGACCAACAGAATCCAATCTGAAGACAAAATGCAAAACCATGTTTGAAAATCACGCGTCCATTGTTGAATGGACGTTAACGTGGTTTAATGTGTGTGAAATTGAAACGTTTTTCTCACTTTCTGTTGTTGACAACTTTTCTCTTCCAAAATTTTTTTGGTCGATTTTCCCATCACGTGACGAGTGATGTAACTCTCATGAGGACTCGACATGGACGTTACGCTCACCTAAAGATACAATTATATGACTTTCCAGCATTTGTACAGGGTGTTCCTAAAGGGTCTAGTCAAATTTTAACCACAGATAACAAAAGGTCCATACAAACATGGATCTGAAAACGCATACCTCGAGACACAATACGTGAGACACAATAGGCCTATTCATTTATGTGACTTCACCCTGTTATCGTAGAAGGGAAGCATATCCGGACCCATGTTTATACGGATTGCTCGCTTTGTTTTTATACTCTTTATATTAGTTTCACTTGTGAGTGAGTGAGTCGAGTTTCTACATACAAAAACAAGAGTTGATGGATTTTAATAAATAAGATGCCTATGGATTCGCCTTAGTCTATCGAGTGACACCGACTATATGGCGTCAATGGAAACTAATACAACACACCATATATTCATTATTCTTTAGACCCTCCTACAGGCTAAACGGCTTGATGAATATTGATAAATGGGGTGTTCATAGATCAGTCTTAGTCTCACAAGTGTCACTGCCTATATGCTGTTAATTAAAATCCAATATGGCGGATGCTAGTATTTATAAACAGTATGCTTAAAAAAGCATTTTTAATGCATACTAAAAAAAAATTGTTAAAATTTGACTAGGCATTTTAGGATCACCCTGTATGAAAAAAAAATTCTTTGCAATAAAAAACAAACTATTTGACTACACACCTTGGGAGAACCTTTCCTTTCTGTTATTCGCATTCCCCGCTCTTTCTCCTTCTCTTTCTTCAACCCCGTGATCATGATGAAGACATTTCCCGTCGTGTGCACAAACTGATAGCGAGTATTGATCATCGCTCCGTCAGTGAAGCAAGGAACGAAGCCAAACTGTTGCACAATGGCTTCTTGAAATCGAAATAACTGTTCACCATATTCTTTTCGATTCGCTTCTAAAAATAATAATAATAATAATAATAAAAGAAACAAACAAACAAGTTAATCACTAAGCCTGTTACAATCACTAACCCTGTTACATCACTACTACTTAACACTTCAAATGCAAGTAATTACCTTCGAAATAAACAAAATGAACATCGTCGAACAGAACATCGCAGTTCAAAGGAATGAAGATGGGACCCCGTAATGGGTCGGATTTAAAAGAGAAAGGAAACGCAAACGGATCGTTCGGAATTGGCACAAGGTTAAATCCGTAGACGTTCGACTTGCGAGTCCAGTTTTGAACCTAAGAAAACATTTCAAAGTGCTCGTTATACAGGGTGTTCCAAGATCCAGTAAAATTTTAACCACAGAGGCTACACATCAAAACAAAGCAAAAAAAGTCGATATAACCATGGGTCTGAAAATGCATATTCATTCGCATACCTACGATTATGAGACACTTAGGCCTATGACATCGCCTGACTTCACTTTATCTTAAAAACGAAGTATTCTCGGACTCACGTTGATGTGGGTCGTTTGCTTTGTTTTGATTTGATTTGTAGCATCTGTGATTAAAATTTGACTAGACCTTTCAGGAACACCCTGTATAAAATCTTAAGATGCTACTTTTCCGAACATGATTGATATCAAAAACAAACCACTTCGGTGATGATGCTGCTCGTTGCGACCATCCATTGAACAGTAAGTTCAAAAGCGACGCTGGGAACAAAGATATTGTGATAACGTGTATGGCCCCATTCAGCTCTCGTAATCTTTTCGCTGGGTTCCATTTCCAAATGTCCTTCGTTATAAACTAAGAAACAAATGAACTTTTTTTCAACATTTTATGGATATATACATATATACAAGTAATACTGTATTTTGAAATCGGTATTTGTCACCAGATGTCACAGTGTGTATCAACTCACACACAACTCACTCACTCACTCGCAAGTTGAAACTAATATAAAGTGTGCAACGAAAACTAGAAACTACAAAGTTGAAAATAAAATAATATTCACTCGATTCACGTTTCTGCGACGTTTCGTCTCGTCCGTAGTACAAATCCGTCAGTCGATCCAAGTAACTGAAACGCGTGACAGGATTGTCCGACGAGATCTGCAATGTCGACGGATCTATGCAAACTTCTATCCATTCTTTTTGAAACTGCGTCAAATCACCCGTCGGTTGCCAAGAATCGTCTGCAAACCACAATTTCCATTTATTTTAAGTTAATCGTTATAGAAAAATTAATTTATGACTTTTGGACATTTAACCAACGTTTGCCCTCACCTGGCTCTTTTTCTGTGCTGTCCAACACATAATATAGATAAAAGCCAAAAATCAAAGGAAAGTCTTTGTCTCCTGATGCGTGACAAATCATCTTTTCACGAAGCATTCTCTAAAATAATCAAAAAAAATTAAAACATAAAATTTTTTTTAAAAATAACAAACTTTTTTTCTACAATACGAATTTCGTACTTCTAATATTTCAATCGCTGAATAAACGCAACTAGCATTTTCAACGTGATCCATGATCCATAAAACAGCTTCCGCACTGATGAAGGTCATAGCTGGCAGCCGTTGTTGGCGACTGAAAAAGCCAACTCCGTCACTGTTAAATATAACAAAAACAAAATATGAATGAAAATTAACGTGAAACCAAAAAATTAAATAAATTTATTTCCAATGACGAAAAATTTTTTTTGTACGACTGTATTTACTTCGACTGTTTCATCGACTCCATTATATCGAGTAAAGAAGAGCTCGTTGAAAGTTTTGGACAATCCAACGAGTTTTGCGTATTGCTACTATAAATATTAAACAAAAAAACAGATAAATATAAATTAAACAAAATATTGACTTTTTAAAACTGACACATTGAAAAAATTCAAAAATGCAAGTAAAAGTAATTTACTGTTCATCTGAAACGTCTGTTTGTGATAGTGACTCGGTCCCCGTATCCAACGATAAACTCGAGATGCTGATCTAAAATCAAACAACTTGTTTTTTAAAATTTTAATAAACGTAAGAATGAACGTTCAACGTAAGTTATCATAAAAACAATTGAAGTGATGAATTATGAGAAATCCCGTACACCGAAATACTTACAGTGAATGTAATATGACAAGACTTAAAAATATAATAGAAGAGTAAGTACCTGCTTGCTATCCACAATTTCATTCGAAGGCGAAGCCCGTCCACCGTTGCCACTTTCGGAACGTACTCGGTCGAAGACTTTGGAACCTGAACGAGGACGTGGCCGTTCGACGACACGATTGCTTCCCAGCCGATCTCGAAACTGAGGAACATTTGCCAACGTCTGCATCGACGCTCCCAACAATTGAGACGGCGACAAAGCTGGTCCGCTGCTAGTGACGGGGACGACCTGCGGTTGACTACCGACACGACTAACCACTGGTTTGACAAACGTTCCCGATTTCTATTACGGTGACGACAATTTGTATTCGGTTGAAAAATCACAAAAAGTAACGCAAAATAAAAAAACAACCAGTTTCGTACCCGTGTTTTACGACTGACGACCGGTTTTTTCAACCTGTTGACGACTTCCAAAAACTTTAGAAAGCCGTCCACCATCTGGAGCACCTCTTCCTCCGAAGTTGGCGGCTGGTATATGTTACAGTGTTCGCTCTCTTCGAGCAGTTTACGCGTGTTGAGTTGAATCGGAACCAGAAACATCCGAAACCGCCAATACTTCAAAAACTACAAAATTCTTCGTCTTAAATGCGCTTTGCATAACGAGAACCGTTTTTTGTTTTGTTTTTTAAGCCCAAGCAAAACGCACCTCGTTCAAAGTGAAATCTCCTTGTCCTCGCCAACAAATATAATGATCCAGGTAATTCCAGTTGTAGCTCTCTAGTTTTTCGGATTTGAAATTGACCCATGATATATCGTAAGAATCCATGTGCGGAGCTTGAAACCGATAAAGATAGTGGATATCCATAGTTGGATAGGGATGCCTGGAAAAAAAAAACAACACGATTATCAAAATTCACATACTCTCGATTTATGCAAAGGGTTCCTGGCACATGCAAATTTTGGTGTGGAAAGTCGGACAATTCGGGAAACCACTGTAATCCCAGCGTTTTACCAACCAATGAAAACTAAACTGACTTTAGTTGGGCAAGAAGCCGACATAAGAGCTGCGCACACAATTGTTCAACTTGCTGCACCAAAAATTTGCACGAGACAGAAGATCTTTACGTTTTAACGTATCATATACAATCCTATATGCAACTAATCAAAATACAAAAATATACTTTCCAAAAATAAAAAAAAATAAAAAATTTGTTTACCTGGGACGAAAACACGTCACGGTTATAGTCGACGTCGTCAGTGAAACTTTATGAAATATACGACCAATGCTCAAAACGATTTCCTTCGTTTGGCCATTCTCCATGCACGCACGCGTTTTGATAAACGATGAATTGTGAGGACTCGAACTAGCTTGCACATGACTGCTAGCCATCAGTGGTTTCGGAAAAACTATTTGTTGAAATCCCTAGAAAAAAAAAAATTAATCCATCAATGTAGATGGATTATTTCATATTGATCCCAAACGAATATAGCCTGATCCAAAACATGTGGTTGAGTACGAGGCGTGAACTCATCTAAAATTTTTTTTGTTTTAATAGGAATGTGAATTATCGATCTGACAAAAGTGCCAAACAAGGCCAGTTATTTGACTTGTTAGATACAGGGTTACTCATAATTCCATGACACATTACAAAAATCACTACGTAACTACTCAACAGATTTTAAATTATTTTACACTAAATGAAAAATAAACGCTTCAAGTTTTTTTTTTTTTCAGAACCTCACGCGCGTAGTTGCCGTGGTTTTCCGCTACAAAGCATTTCCTCGCAAATGTACTAAATTAACTTAACACATATCCTATTTAATAAAATAGGAAACCTTCCTACTACTATTACTACTACTACTACTCCTCCTCCTCCAGTTATAGAAACATCACGTAATTCTTTCTTTCTTTCTGCACCTGGCACCTGGGTGGAAAGAAACTTCTGGAACTTCCAGTATAGGACCAGTGCCACCGTCTGTGGAAATTCCGAAATAAAAAATAAATACTCTAACGAATATTGCGAATAATAACTGTAACAAATATTGCGCAGCAATATGAGTTAAATGAATAAATAACTTTCCCTTCATTTTTGACAGGCTATTTACTAGTTTTAATTTTATATTTTAATAATTTTACAGATAGTACAGATTATACACAAATAATTTTACCTCATAGTCATTACAGAGACAAAATATGTGCAAATTAATGTGATTGAGTTTTTTATTATCAAAATTTCAAATGTGTTGGTGATGACTCGTCAATGTAGTGTTCACCTTAATCGCCAATTTAACTGCAAACGCAAATTTCACTTGTCGAGTTTTACCAATGATAATGTTTGTGTAATGTTTTACACTCCCACTCCCCACCAAAAAATATCTCCGAGGCCGTGGCACTGATGAAGTGTGACACGTTTACACGTGCATGGAACAAAATGGAAAACCGTGTACATGTCTACAGTGTGGGCAAATGATATATTAAACATTTTATGAAGTATCTAAAAAAAACTCAGAGTGTACCATTTATTCAGTGTAATGCAGTGAAAAGTCTGTAGAGTAGTTATGGAGTGGTGAATTTTTGTAACGTCACGGAATTATGAATTAACCCTGTATATAGTCTTCACTCCACTTTGTTCAGCTCAATTTCACGTTAAAATCATCGATAAAATAGAAACATTATCGTTACTTGTTGCAATCGCTGGGAGACCAATTCCTCGAAAACCTCTTCCGTCGACAAGGGTTTGACGATGAGTTCCTTTTGTTGGGCAAACTCCGCGTTGACTTCTTCGGGAAGGAGAGTGTAATCGGACACGACATAGTCGTTTTGCAAGCTACGACTGTCGGGAAAATAGTCCGTCGTTAAAGGAAGACACGCGGGAATCGTTAAAGATTTCCAGTCGACACCTGCGAAAATATAGCAACGTGGTTATATTTCAAAACAAGATTTAAGGAGTCTAGCAAAAAAAACGTATTCGCAAGAAAAATGCAAAAGTGTTACACAGCATGAGCAGCACAGCAGCCAAAAAACAAAATAGTTACAAAAAAGAAAAAGCGCAAATTTTTGTCTTTCTTGGTCGGTTTTGATTTTTCAAAATCAACCAACGCAAAAGTTTGGAGATGTTTGGAAGACTTCACTTTTTTTTTTTGCCATGCAGAAGAGTAAAAAAATATATATAACAACAAATGAACACGAAACAATAAATAACACTACTATACGAGTTAAAAAATATAGATTAAGCCTAAACTGCTGCCACAAATTTTTTTAAAACCTACGTCAAATTTAAAACGTCAAACGAGTGAACAAAACGAACGATAAATATCACCGGTTTCCATTCTTTCGTAAATTCCGAGGCAAATCAACAAAAAACTTTATATACTCCCCCTGTTCCAAATTATGGAAGAATACATTTCACGTGAAAATTTCTGATCATAAATGGTAAAAAAAATAATACATTTTTATTGGCGTAGAGTGATGAAAAACTTGCGATAAAGAAATCTTCACCGCACTCATCGTTGAAGTTCTTTGTTTAATACGCGCCGTCATAACGCAAAAATTTTGATGGACAGCGCGAAAGAAATTGAACCGAAATGCTTTCGATTCAGTTCGACATACCAAATCATTTGCCAAATCAAAAGACGTTAAACAAATATCCTGCAAACGAAACTTTTTAAAAATATTTTTTGTTGTTGTATGGAAACGTTCTCACAACCAGTGGAATAAAATTCCCGAAATCGGCCACACTTTGACTCGACATGAGACGCAACGACATCCAAGGCTCGACACAAGAACGGAAGAAAGAATAGAAAAGCAATGTGGCACGATAGAAGAAAAAAACAAAAACATGACAGTGCCACCATTGCACATGCTCGTTTTTCAAACTATTTTATTTTGTATATTAAAATTTTTTTCTTTAGAGCTTGACAAAGAAAGACTATCTGTTAAAAAACTCTTCAACAGCCCGACAAGTGGCAGCAGGATGTTGATGGATTAGTGAAAAGGAATCTGCAACCTGTAGTGAGCGCAGGCGTCCATTCCTGCTCGCCAGTGGCACCCCAAAGCAGGATGAGACTGCGATCAGCAGAGATCGTCTCTCCGGGATGTATCGAACTCCTGCTAGGAGTGCTACGTGTTCGACATGGAACTACGTACAAATAATAACAACTTAAGCAACTGCTTTTCTGCAATTCAACTTTCATCCCATAATATTATATATTTATATATATAGATATATATATATATATGAAAAAAAGTGATGACACACAAAAAAAAAAAAAAATGTATGTCCATTTAAATATCTCGAATGCAAGTTTGTTAGGCTTCCTGATTCTCCATTTGTGAAAAAAATCATTGCAATAAAAAAAAATATATATATAGAGAGAGAGAGAGAGATAAAAATACAACGAATGGAGTTCAAAAAAATAAAATTTAAAAACTTCATTCGAGAGTCAATACAAAAAAACAAAAAAGTTATTGCTACAAAAAAAACCTAGAATATAATGAATTTCTGCTAATGTTAGTTTACTATAAAATCGGAAGCACGTGATTGAAAATTAGTATTTGCGTCCTGATTTTAAAGCAAGAGAGAAAAAATAAATCCAAAATGGTTGCTTGATGCGTAAACATCTTAGCTGTCGCCCTTGCAAAAAAAAAATTTTGATGGGGGTGAAGTGGATTTACGCGCCGTGTTGAAATGTAGAATTACGTTTATATACGTATACCCTGTCTTTATTTGTGTTTATGCCTATCTATAAGACTGAATAAAATACACAAATTTTGCGATTTTCCTTTTTATGCGATTTAGAATTTATGAAAATTTTCGATTTATAATTTGTTTGATGTATACTCGATTTCCAATCTTTAGCAACGTAAACTCCTAGATAACCCAGATTTTTTTTTATTTATGCAATTTGGTTTTTTATGCGAATTTTCAGTTTTTTTGCGCAAGTTTCGATTCATGCGAATTTTTATTTACAATATGGAATTTTCGTTTTATTAGAATTTTCGATTTATAATTAGTTTGACGTACGCAATTTTCAATTTTTACCAACGTAAACTCCCAGATATCCCAATTTTTGTATTTATGCAAATTTCAATTTATACCATTTTCCTTTTTATGCAAATTTTCAACTATGCGAATTTTGGTTTATAAAATTTCCGATTTTTTGATTCTTCATTCGTGGAAATTTTTGTCACATTGCACTTATACAGTTCTCTTTTTACGCAATCCCCAAATTATGCGATTGCTTGATTGGCATGAAAAAGCATGTCAATCAAGCACGTTGGCCCTGGCTGGCCGTACGAACAGAATTTGCACGCCACTTCGAATTTGTACCCCTTGCATATTACCGCAAGACAAAAATAACTGTAATTTCAAGTCACGTGTCCCCGATACTAGATTAAGTGAACTATGTAACCAACACTTACTTTCAATCGTAGTGGAAGAGGAGCTGCCATCTTTGTCTTTTTCCAATTCCACCACTGAAAAATATAACCAACAAAAACAAAAAGATTTAAATACATTACAAAGTCCGTCTTCAAAAGACCAACAATATGCGTCGAGTCAACAACAAAGCATAAACCAACCGTCGAGTGGACGAGAAGTGATGACCGAACGTTTTCTCCTCGCTTCCATCGACAGAAAGGATATATCTTGACTTCCCGACGGGGAAGTGTACGTGAATTTGATTTCGTTATTGCTGGATGTTCCATAAGGCACTGCTTGATAATGATGTTGCTGCATAAAAATCCCCGTTGGCCCTATGGCAATTTGTATACAAACATCAATTTCAGAAAATTGAGTAAAAAAAACACTTAGCAAGTTAAAAATTCAAAACAATAATTAAATGGGGAACTGTACACGCTATGAACGCGTATCAAAATTCCCATCCTAATTCATCACTCAGCCAATCAGAAGGCAACATGGTCGCAACACCAGCTCTAGTCACACGACCACACTGCCATTCGATTGGCCGAGTGATGAACTCGCGTAAATGAATTCGTAACGTGACACGCCTCCCTCAAAAAATTTAATAATAATAGTTAACAAGTACATTAAAAATGATTTTTAAGAATACGTTTTATACACAGTTTTGTTTTATGCGAGTTTGAGCAATTCCATTTCCAAGTTTCGATTTATGCAAATTTTAATGTATGCGAATTTCGAATAATGTGATCTTCGAGTAACACAATGTTCGCTTTGAGCGAGTTTTGAAAATTCCATTTTCGATTTCTGCCATTTTCGATTTGATTACTTTTTGTTACATTGTGGTCTTACATTACATTGTAGTTTTCAATTTATGCGATTCTCACTTTATGCGATTTTTGGTTCAATGAATTATACAGTAGGCCTACTAGTAAATAACCCGCCAAAAAATGACGAGAAAGTGTTTTGATGTTCATTACAGAATTCATTGTTTTATCTCACGTTGCTCCGCAACATTCGATTAGGTGAATGAATCCTATAACATGAAAACCACTTTAAATGACTCAATTTATTTGTAAGGTCGCCTTAAGTGGGGTTCCAAAAGACATTATTCGAGTGTCATGAGAATACGAAGCCGT
>JAQIWH010001166.1:0-34818 GCA_034695005.1 Cryptops parisi | reverse complement strand
CTAAAACATTGTTTCTGGCTCTGCCTTGAATAAAAGGTTGTCCTTAAAAAACAAAGTTTTTTTATATAATCTTGTTTTTATTTTCAGTATTGTAAAGTTAACATGCAATTAAGTTTAATCAATAATAAATTTTTAATTTGTTTTTCAGTTGAAGCAGAAGCTTGATCGTGTGGAAAGGCGCTGCGCATCGTTGAAACAAAAAGATAAAACCAAAGGCGGCGCCGCCATCGATCATGCGGACGATAGTATCTGCAACTCGACCAGTGAAGACGTTCATGAGAAAATCAGTGAGCACGCTTCATCCAATGTAGCAGCCGATAAAAACAAATTGATCCCAGAACGGAGGCCTAAAAGGTTTGTCGAAATCCCTTCGATCGTATACGTGATGTTTTGAAAACTATGAAAAATGAACTTTTTTGTTTTGGCTCAGGAAACCTGCTAGCGCCACCAATCATACTACCGAGGAGGTGAAAAATCATGAAACAACAAATTGCATCAGTCCAGGTGCAAACGACGATGTCGTCGTCGACGGCGTCAAGAGCGAAGTTATCGCGTGTTTGAATTCCGAGAATTGCACCGACTTGGAAGACGTAGAAAAGGAGGAAGTTATGGGTTAGTTTCATGTTATCGTCACTTACCGGATTCAAAAATTTTAGATACGATAATTTTGTGGCTTTCTTGCAACAAAAGAATTATTAATTTTAATAACAATTCATTTGTGTCATCCTTCAAAGTTCCGAGTTGGAGGTATCATCCCGTTACAAGCTGTTATCAGCTCGAAGGAACGGAGGTATAATGATGTCATTATTTTTTGGAAACGTAGACGGTGTATCGCTCACTTTGGGATCTACTAAGAGTTGTGGTTTGATTCAGAATTTGGACGACGAGGTCTTCGCGAGGCGCCACCAAAAATTAGAAATCGGCGAAAAGAGGCGGAAGAAATGGGACATCCAGAGGATACGAGAGCAGAGGCACACGGAGAAGTTGAAACGAGGTCGGAGCGGGAACAAAGAGGATTTTTCACAGATCGAAGATCCAATCCAGTCATTTTTTCCAAATCCAGACGATGGTGTGTGTTTGTTAACCAAATTAAATTGTTTGTTTTTTTATATTGGACACGATTCCTTCTTGTTATTTTTGTTTAAATGTAACTGTGTTTCGATTTTTATCTGTTTCAGCCCAGTTTTTAGAAGTGTGTGATACGGTACCGGTGTGTGCGTTTGGTTATCCTGTTCCAAACTTTCAACCGTGGTGAGTTGAACGTTTTTTATATTTTTCGGTGAATTTTATTTTATTGTGGTGATGTCTTGCCAACTACGACGACTATAGCTCTTGGAAAAAGGTTGAAAATGATGTCGGTGGACTACAATTAGCCCCCTCCATGTTAATTTGTTGTAAATTTTGTACGAGTAGATGTTTACGTTTTCCCAGGTCAAAAATTGTACGTGGCATGGAAATATTGGTCTCTATAACCATATTTGTTGTCAATAGGTGGTGCTAGAGTCCTATATACCTAGAGCAGGGGTTCTCAAAATTTCACGGATACTTTTATAAAGTAGCAAAGACTGGAACTCGTCTAGCTGTTATTGTGAACATAGGAAGGGTTATTTTATGCACACTGTATAAAATTTTACAGTGTGTGTCTAATCCAACATGTTTCGGATTGCTGGATTTTGAGAACACTTCACTCTTGTTTATTAATACACTAACTTCGCAAAACTAACCACACTATACAGGGTTAGGCTACCGTACCAAGTATTAAAAAACAACCTATGTGCAGCAGTTAGCTAATAAGTCTGTCTTCAATATCATTGAAGGTGATATTCGTCAGTTTTGTTTTTGTGCATTTGCAGTTTCATGTACCGAACGTATCCAACTATACTCCATTTCAGGTTTATAAAGCAGCGTTGAATCAGTTACAAGCCAAACACCAATCAGGAACCGAAAACTTTGTATCCTTACGCACCTTAAGTTACCTTGGAAAAGTAGACTAGGGAGGGACTATATTTGACTAGTGGCAGAAGACGAGGTGTGAACCGGTTTCCTAACTGATTCAATGCTGCTGTATAAATCTGAAATGGAGTATAGAAGGACTACTATAGTACATATAGATGATGTTTTGTGCTCTCGTCAGTGATATAATTGTGATATTGATCTGCGTTTCACATCCTCATTGTTCACAATTTATAGTCCTCATTTTTCTCACGTAAAACGTCCGAGGGGTTTTCTGTACGTTGGACGAACTGAACGGCTTCAACACCCCTGAATGCAACTTTTGAATATCCATCATTACGATTGTTAAATTAATTTATTTATTTATTTTTGTCTTTCTTTCTCTCCCTCCCTCTTCGTTTTCAACTCAGTGAATTTTCACTTCCGTGGGACATGGTTAACGATGAGAAAAACGAGAAACAGGATCGGCAGAAATCGTTATCGCCAAAAAGACTGAGGACAAGCGATGCGAAGTTGGGGTCTTGAGGAACATTTTTCTTTCTTTGCTCGTTAACCGTCAAAAAACAAACAAAAAGTGTGTCCCGGAAAAAAAAATCAGCACAAAACATGGGGGAAAGTGCCTGAAAAAATATATATATATACATATATATATATATACATAAACTTTGCATCGTGCGCTGCTGGAAGAAAAAGGTGATGACGTTTAAAATCGAACGAATCTCACGCGAGCTACGGTGCGTTCGCATCGCAAGATCTCGGTGCAGGAAAATAAATGGTGAACCCCTTGATTTTATATTTTGTTCCTCGCAGAGAAACAAACTAGAACTAATTTTTTTGTTTTTTGTTTTTTTTTACATATACATGTGTCGCATTATTAACGAAAATCATGTTTATAACCATTTTTATTTTTCTTCTTCACAATTAGCACGACAGATTATCGCACTTTATCATCATCAGTAGTTAGTTTACTAGCTATAAATCATCTCTTCTCATTGGACTTGTATTGTAACGATTATCATTACGTAATCTGATTTTGTTTTGTGTACTTACAACAACAAGCCTTCGTTTTAATAATGTTTTTTGTTTTATTTTATTTTTTTCTAATTTTTCGTTTGATTCGAAAAAATATCAACACTAGGGGGAAACATTGTCGCGAAGCAACAAAATAAGAATTTTCAATTTATTTTTTTTTCATTAAATAAAAATTTTATTAATTTTTATGTTGTGAAAAATAATTTTAACAATTCCCTATTTTTCATACAAATACATATTATAGACCTATGGGTATTCACTTTGGACGTTGTTAGTGTTTTTAGTGCAAAAAAAACAAACAAACAAAACGGTCTGCGCGGTCAATAACTCTTGTAAAGTTTTTTTTGTTATTATTATTTTATTATTAATTTATTGACAATTCAAGGGATCAAACAAAAGGTGTGTTGACACGATAGTTGCTGTCATGACAGTGGCAGTTATCTTTGTGTAAATGATGTATAAAATTTACTTTTGCACGTTTTCGATAATTAAATCATTACCAATAATATTTTGGATATCTTATATAGTAAAGCGATAAAAACCTCCGCATCGGCTTTGATCAGCGTGCCAGTCTTTTGAAACCTCGCCCCAAGGCGACCTTACAAAAAGTCATTTAAAGTGGTTTACATGTTGTAGGATTCATTTCTGCCACACGTTATCGAATGTTGTGAAGCAACATGAGATAAAACAATGGATTTCGTAATGAACAAAATGCGTTCCCTGTCATTTTTGACTGGCTATTTACTAGTTTCAATAATATTTTGCATATTACTGTATTATATGAAGCTTCATTGACACGAGAAGATTGTTGTCGCTGTCACCAAAACTATCGTGTAAACTCGCCTTAAGTTAACATAGATCTTATGCTCGTTATCAAGTCTTGGAACGATTTTTGTGCTAAAAGTGCTAACAGCAGCCTTTGTACAACGCCTATAGGTTAATTATATTTTTGTTTCATTCACTGACAGTATTATTCTTTGTGCAGGTAATAATGTGTTTTTTTTAAGTAACTTTCATTTTTTTTCCTTAATGAAAACAAAAATTATAAACATAAAAAAAAATAATCTATTTTTCGACCGAAATTGCAAAATACTATGCCTTTAATTGTCCACACATCTACTATTAGGGTTAACACACACTTCATATTTTCTTCACCTCGTGTACTAGACGAAACAAATCATTTCGTGTAAAAAAAAAATAGTAGACAAATATTTGTTCGAAGTTTGTACATATCGACAAAACAGCCGGAAACCGTTCGTTCAGATCGTCATTTGTAAATATGTGAACGGATACCTTCGTTTATTTTTAATTTTGGCGGAGCGATTATTCACGTTTGAACTAGAAACTACATTTCCGTACGCACGTCTTTTAAGTTCGTTTCACGATTGTTTTTTTTTTTGTAGTGATACGGTTTTGATTTTTTTGTCCGAACATAGCGATCGACGTGGAAATTTTCATTTAAAAATTTTTTTTTTAGTGGTGTTCGAACTTCACTATGATTTTTGATTTTTCAAGTAGAGACTTTTTAATGACTTGACGTGTCTTAAAAATGTGATAATTTTTTCATGTTTTCGTCGGATTCGTTTCTCTCGGAACATAAGAATTTTTATTTTTAAAGTGTATAGGCTAATTTTTATTTTTTCATGTTCTTAGGATTCCATTTCACGCATTATTTTTTGTAGCACTCGCACCTTAGGTAGATATTTTGTTTTACAGCCATTTTGTGTCCGATCCTTTTTTTTTTTTTTGTGTTCGGAACAATGACCGTACATTACAATGCATACATTAATGTATGTATTACAAAGTGTTTGTTTTGTAAGAATTCTACTATACAAACGTACAGTACTCTGTTTGCTAACTATAGATTGATTTGGATCCTGAGTGCATTCCTGCATAGATTGATTTGGATCCTGAGTGCATTCCTGCACAAGTTTTTATCCCAGCATGGTAAATTCAAAATTTTTGCTATCAATTATTGTGTTTTGTTGATGTTAAAAATAGTTGCAGAATTTACTCTTGCTTTTTCAACATGAGTATTACAAATATTGAAATATGGTTTTCGTTTAAGTACCCAATTCACAAATAAATATATTTAAACAGAACTACTTTTTGTGACATGTACCGGGTGATTAAGATGGCAGGAACGTGCTAAGATCGAAATCGGTTTATAGTAGGCAGACATAGCGTATATACGAAAAAGTTGGTGATGATGAAAAATGCGGGTTGGTAATTATATATTTTTATTTAATTTGATTTTTTATTTTCAATTTTTATTTTCAACCGGTCCGAAGCAAGTATAGTGAACTACCAGTGTGATAATTTTTAGTGACGACGATAATGATGTAACATAATTTTTTTTTTTATATAAAAAATTAAAAAGTATCAATAGCGAAAAAAAAATTCTTTTTAAACGATTCAAATATTATGAACACCGTTGTTTTTTTACAACCAATTTCGTTTTTTTTAGCGGGAGAACAAATTTTTCTTCCATGGCATTTTTTTAGCGTGCGTGCGTGTGTATGTGTGTATATATACATAATACCTATGTCTTGTACAAATTACCAAAAAAAAATTTTTAGAGTAATTGTTCACTGTTCAGAGAAATAACTTGCTAAATAAATGTCCATATTTTAAACTAATCTATGTTTTTTATTTCATCAGCTTTAAGCGCCGAAAAAAAGAATTTTGTGTTTGTGCAAACGATTGGGTATGTGACGAACCTGGATTTTGCAGCCTTTTCCGAAATTTTGTGTTTGTGACAGGTAATGTAAATGCAGGGTGTCTGTATATTATCTTTCCCATTTTGTTGTTTACTTTAATAACATCAGCAAGAATAGAATCGGTAAGATAGGAATGAAATAGTTCCACATGATGTTCACCATCTGTGAAAGTTGTTTTCCGTTTTCCTGTGCCTACACATTAGGCTTTCTCCTAACAGGCTTTCACCTGTTAATTTTTAATAATTACAGGTTTCTATGACATTTGGGAACAAATTTCACAGATGGTGAACGTAATGTGAAAAAAATGTTTTGTTCCACCTATTTTTGTTTTCATCAAACGAAATGAGAATGCTAGACTCCCTTTATTATTTTGATATGAGCAAGGTTTACGTTAAAATGTTGCACAACTAATATCAATGTAATGCAAAGCTTAGTTTATGTTCAAAATAAGTATTTTTTTTAAAAAAGGACAGTATTTGTGTGTTATACACCAGCCACTGCCACAAAAGAATTCACTTATTGCTGTGGTACAAGGAGTTGGTGCAAAGCCAGGGTGAGAATTGTTTCATTCAGCAGCCATAGGCCGCCAAACAATTTCATAATTGACTTTTTGAACTGTACCACGTGTAAACATGTAAAGAGAATATATAGGAAATCATGTATTAGTTGTCTAAAAAAGTAATTCCGATACGAGATTGTTTGATGGCCTATGGCCCCCGAATGGAACCATTCTGCCTTTGTATTAACTCCATGTACTGCAAATGTAATTGCAGCCTTTTTTTTTTTTAACTAAACTAACCCAGTTTAAGTTAATAAAAATAATAAAATTTAACAATAGTCAATTGCAGGATGAAACAACAGCATTGAATCAGTTACAGGCTGAGCACCAGTCAAAGAGCCAGTATGCCTTTCACTTTGTATCCTTGCGCACCTTGGGAAAGTGGGGACTACATTCGACTAATGGCAGAATACGAGGTGTTAATTGGTCCTGATTCAATGCTGCTGTTTCCACCTGCAATGGACTAAAGACGGGTACAAGTTATCATAACCCTTCAACATCGTACAAAAGAAATTGTTTTATTGTGAAATTAAAAGTACAAGATATTGTTGGTATCACTCTTTAAAAATGAAAAACGGTAAAATAAAAGGAACGGACATTTATCTTCGTGCTACACAACTGCAAGTTCTGTAATTATTATCGTTTGGTATTTTTCAGTCCAGAAAAAGTAAAAACTTACAAACATTTTATATATCAACCATTTTTAAAATAATCGTTCATTAGAAATTCTAACTAGCAGTTAGACGGAAAAATCGCAGGTTGAATTAACATTCTTAGGATTAATCGCATCTACGAAACAAATACACCTAACGACGCTCGACCGTCGCCAAAAGTTTTTACGAATCATTTAACATAATAAAAAACAAAACACCAAAAAAAATATTAATTCGGCATTTGCTTTTATTTTTAAAGCTGCAAGTGTGCACCATTTTGTTTATGATAGGAATGTATTAATTTTTAAGATTACATAAAAACAAAAATAATAAAATGAGGTGGGTGTTTTGTTTTTTGTTTAATTACAACTCTAATAAATGGGTAATGGTAAATTTTTCCTTCAAATCTACACATATGATATAAAGCAAAAAAAAATACATAATGAACGAAGAAAAATAATCAAAACGAGGGGGCGAGACGGATCAACACGTTTACAAGTTTTACATTTTTGAAATAAAAATTTGAGGAAGAAGAGCCATCCACGGGTTTATTTTTGTGGTTTTGTTTTCATAGCACGATTTTTAAAAAAAGACCCCCATGAATGATTTGTTTTTGTTTTTTTTTAAGGCTTTCTTGTGGCTTATTATTTTTTTATCCGTAATATATATATATATATCCTCGGAAAGACGCAAGATAAAACGGGGGGGGGGGGACAAGGTACATGCTTGGTTTACTATGCCATTTAAGTCTTTTTATTTAAAACTTATCTTTTTGGAGCAAAAACATTTTTTGATAGTATTCTTATAAATGATAATTTTTAATTTTTTGAAAGGAGGGGGGGGGTCGATTTTCCTTTTTTTAACAACTGAGTGTCGCTGCTGCGATTTTAGAAATTGGCAGGTAGTATTATTAGCCAGCCTTAAAAAAAATGTATTGAACAACTGGTGCTCGACATTCCCCGTTTAACATCCTCCCGTCTGCTCTTGATAGACTTCAATCACATCTTCGTTCTCCATTTCCAACTGCAAAAAAAAAACAAAAAACAATTACATTAAAAAATGCAATTAACAGCATTGTAGGCAGTGAGACTCGCGAGACTAAGAGGGGTCCATGGTTGATCAAAATACATCGATCCATTTCGCCTGTAGGAGGGTCTAGTGGATATATGGCACGTAGCGTCCACCATTTTTGGTCTTTTTTATCCACGCCATATAGCCAGTGTCGCTCGATAAACTAAGATGAATCCATAGACATCTTAATCCATCGAGTCGTCTTGTTTTTGTATGTAGAAACTCGCTCATTCAAAAGTGAAGCTTAATATGAAGACTATAATAATACTCTCACAAAACGAACCTTACCAACTAAAAACCTACTGTTCTAGCACCATACAAACTTGAACCTAAAAAGAGTTAAAATCAAAAATCTGTTCTCACCTGTTTGGGAGTTTCATCATCATTTATTCGCCTACCATCAAACAAAAACCTTAGCGATGTGACTGGAACTCCCTGAAAAATAACAACAGACATTGTCATCGAATTTTTCTTCTCCTCTCTTTTTGAATATCTCGAGCCGTCGGAGGAATGTCGTCGTTACTCACCACTCTCTCACTGTACGACTTCTTTAGTTTTCCCATTTGTGTTGTCAATTTCACCCGGAAGTGGATCTCATTGCTATCCTGTTACAAAGAAAAAATACGCAAATTTCGATAAATCGTTCGAAATGTTTCGCCGATTTTTGTAATCGAAAGGTTTCGATCTAAGCACGAAACATTAGAATGGACCGATAGTTATAAACCATTGTAAAAGTTCCAAACGTTCAATCCCGCACGTTTTCGAACGTGCGTGTATTTGACTTGTCGTTTTAATTGCATTCAGAGTGAAAATTATTCATCAATGCTAAACTTTGCGAGATAAAGACCGCGTTCACTTTGTACGCTTATTAGCGTAAAAGTGTGTAAAAAGTCAATAACGTGTAAGCCACAAGAGTCGTCGACTGTCTTTGAACGGTTTTCGCGCTGAAAGCACCAACCAAAACGCACCCAAGTCAACTCAGGCTAAGTATACCATGAAAGTATAAGGTGTCCACAAAACACGTATACATGTTGTAATACAAAAGCTAGTTAACCAAATACTTTTATTGTAGAAATATATGTCGACGGTAAGTTTTTCCCAGCAAGGTTAGCAAGTTGGTTACTTATATGGATAAAATCCAAACCATAAGTCTATTTTCATTCATGTTTGGTTTTTCAGAGGAATGTGTTGTTTCAAATCCAGAAGAGATGTCCATCTTTGTGTTGTAAACAATGCACTTAATAACTTCATGTGCCACAAAATGTCAGTTGCTGTTTTAGCACAAAGGAAGCTTACTTTGTTTTGTATTGACAACATGAAGTTATTTGCTTTTGTGGACACCCTGTATTATTTTAGAGTTTAACTTGACAAACTATATACTCTATGTTATGGTATGGGCATTGTTACGTTTTAATTTATTAGTATTTTGTTATTCTGCCTCCAAGCCAACAGGTTATGGGAACAGCATGCTACCACTCCACCAAGAAATTGAAACCATTACAGTACGTTTCATCAAGTTGAACCGTTACAAAAGTTTCACGATTCGAACCATACCCAACGACGACGCGTCTTATTTTGGAACAAACGTGGATTTTTCGCGTCAAAGTTTACAAGGAATATTTTATCAACTTTTTTAAGCTCATTACCATATATTACGTGTTGTACGTTTGTCGGTCTCCAACATGTTATATGTACATGCGTGCGTGTCGTACAAAAATACCCACAAAGTAAAGTGCACTTTACGTCCTCAAATGATGGCCCCCAAAGCTATGCCCATAGACCGAATCGAATTAGTTTAAAACAAAACTATGTAATGGGTATTAAGACCAAGTTAGCTTAGATTAATTACAAATGTGTTTCATGTGATTTTGTTTGTTTTCACTCCAACCTTAACCCGGTCTTTAAACCCATCTACTGAACTTTCGCTTTCAGTGCCACCATTTGAGGACGTAAAAGTGCATTGTTTACCAACTTGTGAATTTCAATCTCCACATTTTGCGCGCACACTTGACAATGATCCCCCCTCCTCCCCTCTTATTAAATTAGTATGTAAGTCAAATTTTTTTTTAACCCTTTTTGTTTTTCGACCACGCGTTTCGTTCGACCGTTTTTGGAACCATGAAAATAATAAAACAAGCCGTTTGTGACACCCTTAATGATAATGAATGAGAAAACAACGCCACTGCAATTTTTTTAGGCCTACCTGGCCAACCACTTTGAGTTTGATGTACTCCGATCCCGACTCCCCGGCATCGGGTTTCTGATCCTACAAAACAAAGACCCAACATGAAGACATTATTATTTTACATGACAAAAAAAATATATTTTTAACCCTAAGTTGGGGTGGTTAACGGGTCAAAGGTGGTTTAAAAAGTGACCTCCGAATACGGATTAACGCACTAAATAATATTAGAAAAGCTCATCTTTCCAACGTACCTGTTGTTGATCGGACATTTTTTTTTATCCCCACGCCAAAAGAAAATCGTGCTACAGCCGGGACCTTTTTTTTAAAGAAGAATATGGCGCCCGATATATTCACCGCGTTCCTCTCTTTTCAAGATTTTTTTGAGGGGGGTGGTTGGAGGGGTAATAAAATGTTAATTAATTTACGAAGAGTAGGTCATTGGTTAGTTAGTATAATTTAAAATTAAAATAATTGTAACGTGGATTAAAATAAATAAGTAGTCAAAGCTCGAATACTTTTGATTTCTATTTAAGTTTTGTTTTATAACAATTGATAGAAGTTTGCCATATTGTGTCCTATGGCAAGTTATTTTAATGATTAGTTCACTTTAGACGCTGTTAAAGCTAAATCTGTCAAAAATTATCGACTATTTTTTAGTGTTTTCTTAGGCTAACAGCATCCAAAGAGGCTGAGTTTTGCATAACTGAAACGGTTTGCAAAAACAAAAAACACGACATAAACAAAAATAAAAAACTCTAACTTTGACTAAGGTAGGCGTTTTTTCATTGTTAATTTTTGTTTTTAATTTGTTTGTTATTTAGTTTTTTTAGTTTTTAATTGTTTTTTTATAGTTATTTTAGTTTTTTGGTTATTTGTTTTAGTTGTGTTGTAGGGAATTCTAAGATTCATCTAAAAATCTTACAATTGAAACACAACATGGCGTAACATGAACCAACTCGAACTCATCTTAATGACGTCAGAAATTTCGCATGATCCTAACAGAAGGTCTCTGGTGGGACCGGCATGAAGTCATACAACATGATGTAGCATGTGTTACAACCTGCGAAGACATTTGCTCGATCATCTCACGCGTTCAGAATTGATGATCAGTCAGTCGGAGAACATCGAAACATTCCTTCCCAAGGTAAAAAAACAAAAACAACAACAATAACACAACATTCTTATAACTATTCGTCACTTAACAAAAATTGTCAATGAGACAATATTTGAAACTCCATTTTCCTTTCCACGAGTGACTTGGCGCTTAATACGTAGCCTTCCATTGCTGTTGTGTTTTTCGTATTTTAAACCTTTTAAGAAACATATTTTATATATATAATATATATAAGAAAATGTGTATCAGTAATGTTGACATTGTTGATTTTGTATTGTATAATGTCTGATGCAATGTGTCTTGATAGTTGATGTAATTTAGAAAGCAAGTTGACAGCACTCTCTCACTAAAGGAGGTTTAATATTGATTTTATATCCATCTTGTGATTTAATTCAGTTTATTCTCCTTTTGTTTTGTTGTTGTGGTAAGAGTTGATTTAGAAATATATAAATCTTATGTTGACACAAAAATAATATATTTCAAAATTATAATTAAATTCTTCCAAATGGTGTTTGTGCTATGCAGTCAACTGCAAAATTTTGTTTTCCTCATTTGACAAATGGCAACAGAATGGTAAAAAGTCTGATATAGGAAAAAATGATCTGATGATGTATAAATTTAATAGGAATTTTTTTTCATCATATATTTTATTGGAATATAATTTTGTAATCATAATACCAATTATTTAATATGTGGAGAAAAAAAATAGTTTATGGAATATATATATTTATATATACTGTATGTCACTTGGCAAATGGTACCAACAAAATGGTTTTATATTTTAAATCAATAGGAAAAATATCTAAATTTAATAGGAATTTTTTTAAGTTTTATAATATTATTTCCAATTATTTAAAAATATGGAAAAAAAGTTTGGTAGTATATGACATATAAACTTGGTAAAGTTATATGTCATTTGTGATAATTGGACGTAGTAAGCATTCATTGTGTATATACATTAAAATGTGTTATAGAAATAATTCATGGTAAGTATTGTATCAGTTTGCGGGCACGTTACCGTATCCATTGTGAACTATGTACCACATTTTTTATTCAATGTTATTTGAACCTATATTATAATGCGAGGATCGTAAACCGATGATATATTAAACACCAGACAAACGCATTTGTGCACAGTTCAATGTGCGTTTAGTTATATGCATAAACGTTTAAATTGTAAATCATGATAATGAGACACCTATACTTAACTATGGGAAAAACATTTATTAGACGCATTTAATATATATTTAGGTTAGCGATTGTTAAACATCTGAAAATTGTGTAAGTTTACATGATATACATTTAGGTTACGTCTATTATGATCGATCAAATATTTATTTATTTTCCAGCTATATCATTATAACCCAGATTGATATTCAATCTGCACGTCATGTTTATGATGAATATGACATTCTTATTATTATTATTAGAAGAAAACGAATAATTAATGTCTATAGATTTTTATAGTAAATCTAAACAATTTGTTGTACACCGGGCTACGCCAATTATGTATTGAGTGACCTCTGACATTCTAGATTTTTTTGTACCCTATTGATATTGCGAACAAGTCACTTTATTTTTATTATTTTTTATTATATTTATTATTATTATTATTATATTTCATTAAACTCTTATTGCATAGATAGTAAGAGTAATCTGCACCTGGCATCGGTAATTCCATCCGAAAATTTATTTCTATTGGTTCTTATACCTCAATGCCAGATATTGCCGTTGTTTATTTTATCTATTCCAGAATCGTGGGGCTATAATAGAAAAGAATGTGTTTGTATTCCACTCCCAACTGCTGCCAAATGTTTATTATACCGTTGATTGCATTAAAAGAATGGAGTTTACAAATCGTTACAACAACGATCACCGCTGATCATGTATTTATTATATTTTCAAATCGTATTATTGGCAGATTTCCGATGACTATCGACTTTGGTTACGTCGAGTAATTTCCTCGTCAAGTAACGTTTTTATTTGTAGACACTTTAGAAATTTATGGCACATTTATGGAATTATGGATAAGTATGAAAGAGAGTCGATAAAAGTTTATCATTACTGTTATCCTATTATTACCATATACTAGTATATAGACCGTCAGAATCTTTTCAATTTTAAAATTTATTGTTGTAACTCATGTTGCTTCACAGCATTCGTTATTTATTATTTTAACTCGTATTGCTTCGCAATATCTGTTACAGTTTGAGGCATCACCACAGAGGTGAAGCAATGGGGAAGAGGAAAAAAAGCTGACGCTCAAAAATTCCTAATACGCACACACTTAACGAATTATTATACTAGGATT
The DNA here is from genome assembly GCA_034695005.1 of Cryptops parisi. Lineage (NCBI taxonomy): Eukaryota > Metazoa > Arthropoda > Chilopoda > Scolopendromorpha > Cryptopidae > Cryptops > Cryptops parisi. Next base: position 21,220 of record JAQIWH010001166.1, on the reverse strand, counting down.
CTCATTACTACTGGTGCATCTTTAGTTTATTATTTGTATTAAACGAGGATATAACTTGTTTGTTTACTTTCACCATAAATGCATATATAAACTTCCATCAGGTGACAAAAAATAAGAACACGTGTTGATTGGACACGAAACCCGGAAAACTGTATTTTTTTTTTTTGAGAACACGAATGGAATGCTTAAAAGTTTGTTTTCCTGGTTTATTTGTAACGATATTTTTTTTTTGTACTTACTGTATCAACCGAATGTATGTTTATAGTTTCGCTACCAGAGAAAAAAAAGTAAAAGTTTGTGGTACGTTCCACTTTTACTGATTTGTAGTGTATGTTAATTTTTATCTTGTTTTCGTCTACATGGTATTGTAGCAACAACAGGGAAACAAAAATTTGGTTCCCTAAGTGCAGAGGAAAAAGTTGGAGACAAAAGTTTTTTGAAGGAATAGCTGAATTTTATCGTTATTTATTTATTTATTTATTTTTTGGTAAGGAGACTCTACTGTTGAAAGTTTTCTTTATGTAACCAATGGGTTCGTTTTTCATGGACTTTTGACTTGAATGATAAAATTGTTTTGCAAATTCCATGTTTGGGATTTGTTTTCAAGTTGGTTCTTTGTGGGTTTTTTTTTTCAATGTACTGCAAACAATATTTCATGGTTTGTGGTATATGGTGTTGTTTTTGGAAAAATTGTTCCAGAAGTTCTTGGATTTTGTTGCAAAATTATGTGGTAATTGCAATTTATTTCTTGAGAACGTCGGAAAAATGTAGTACAGAACGACAAAAATATTTTATGTACTGATTTATGGTATTTCGTGGTTTATGGAACATGGTATTGTTTGGAACAATTGCTTCAAAAGATCTTGGATTTTCTGTTACAATAGTTGCAAATTATTATGCGGTAGTTTCAATTTCTTGAGAACATAAAAAAATGTACCGGTACACGGCAAAAATATTTCCTGTACTCTTCGTGGTATTTTTGATGGTACTGTTTGGAAGGATTATTCCAAAAGTTCTTAGATTTTTCGTTAGGATAGTTACAAGCCTTGCAGTAGTTATAATATCTTGAGAACATCGAAAATTGTACTGCACAACAAAAATATTCCATGTACCGTTGTTCGTGGTAGTATTTGATGGTTATATGGTAGGTACATGATTAGGATTGTTGTTAAGTCATAAAGTAATTGCAATTTCTTGAGAAGATCAAAAAGGTGTACAACAAGGTACACCAAAAATATTTCATGGTTTATATTGTTTGGAACAATTGGTTCCATCCAAAAGGTCTTGGATTTTCTATTACAATAGCTGTTTACAACTAGAACGATTTATTTCTTGAGAATATCTGATTTGAAACAGAAAAGTTCAAAACAAGTTTTGAATTCCAAGAGCAATGCATTGTTTGGAAATTCCAATGTCTTTGAGATTTTGCAAGAAGACAATGAACCGATTGGTGTATTATTACAATGTATTGGGATTTTGTTGGGAGTAAATTTTGATGGTGGGGATTATTTTCTCTTCGGTGTGGTGGGGGAAATGTGGAGATGACACACATACCATAATGGAAAAATATAGTGGTATAATAATGCTATCTTATAGGGTGGTTAGTTTTTTTTTCTTCAATGTTGTACTACTTTGCTAAGGGGTCAGTGGCCAGAACACTGAACTTGGTTCATTTTTACTTTTTTTTCGTGTGTAGTTGTTCAGTTTCCTAGAGTGATAATGTATTAACCTACTTTTACACAGGTGAAAAAGAAATTGGTCAAACAAAAAATACACACCTTTCTTTTTCATGCTTTCACTTCTTTTATGTAGGTATCAAGAAGCTTGTTATATTTTTTGTATACGATTTGTATTATAGCTTTACATTTTTGAGTGACTTTCGACATTTTGGGAATTGAACGTATAATGGCATCTACAGACGTTTATGATAATGTACTATTATTATACATGTATTGACCAAAAATTCCATAAAGGTGAGAACCATAATAATCGAAAACTGCGTAAGTCCAATGTACCGAAAATCGTATAAAGTGAAGAACCACATAAATTGAAAATCGCATTAAGTCCAATCTAACAAAAATTGCACAAATCGAAAATGAAATTTCTCAAAAGTTGCTGTATAGTCCAATATACCAAAACTCGCATAAAGCGAGAGAGAACCGCACAAATCGAAAAGTGCACAAGTCCAATGTGACAAAATTCGCATAAATTGAATGAAATATATATTTGCAGCGATTCGAAAGTGGAATTCTTCAAAACTCGGCCTAAATCGAATAGTGCGTTGCTCGAAGATCACATTAATCGAAATTCGCATAAATCGAAACTTGCAGAACTCGAAAATGGAATTTCTCAAAAGTTGCATAAATCGAGTATGGAGGAATTAATTACTCAAAAGATCACGATCTTAATTCGCATTAATCGAAACTTGCAGGGAAAAAAATGGAATTACTTAAAACTCGCATGAATCGAAGATTGAATAATTCGAAGATCGCATAAAGTGAAACAATCTATAAAGCTTATTTATTCTTAAAAAGCATTTTTAATCAACTTGATTTTTATGTGTATAAGAAATGTACTGGTATTATACATGTCACAGTAAGAACCCGAATTCGGTCAAAACTAGATTTGACTGACCGATTTTTTTGACCATTCAATTATATCGATTATCCAACGTAACTATATTGGTCAATCGAGTTTTTACTAGTGAATACTTGATTTTTTACTGTAACATAAATTAAAATGCAGTATGTTGGGTGTTTTTATTTAATGTATAAATTTTTAAATTAGAAATAACAAAAGAGCAAAAAATCCAAAATCTTAACATGTAAAGGTGACATAGAGCTTTATATATATAGATATATATCAGAAAATGAAAACTTTTCGTTATCAAAGAAATTAACTCTTAAATTTCAGTTTTTATCTATTAGAAAAATGGATGATTATTTTTATCATAAATTTTCATTCTAACGTATCATTACAAATATCTAATTGCAGCATCTTGGAATTAAAACATACAATATGTACATGTTTTATGTACACAGTATGAACATTTTACTTTTTCCATTTACTTAATAGCTTATCTAATTTCCTCTCTCGATTATTAAGTAATTAGCATGTTTGGTTAGTGTTTGGAACCGATTTTCCTGGTTTCCATGTGTAACTGTGTCCTTCCTAAGAGCTTGACATTTCTGTATGTAAACATCGGTAATCAAACAAACACGTTTATTGTTTTGTATAGCTACTCCTGTTTGTATTGTTTTGAGACTTCCGCAACTAGCAGCCATGCATTACATTTGCAATAGTATTCGTTCGGTGATGTGTTTACTATTGGTCGATTTGAGAACGAATACGTCCGTCGTATCTTCCTTCACCTATGCAAATAATTGGCAGTAAATGTTTATAGTATAAATCTATAAAACTTTTTATCTCGTTTTGTTTGTTTTTTTTTTTACATTTCTATCACATTTGTCTTTTATAGAATGTGGGCTTTAAAAATTCACAATTTCCATGCTATAACCCATAGACTAAAGAGATTCGTCTCTTTTCTCACTCTGTATCTTTTTTAGTTATACGATATAACTTTGCACCAAATTCTGTTCTATATAGTAATACGTACATATCATATGTTTATCAAACAAAATTTAAGATTTAACTTTGTATCGAATTCTATTATACGCTTCATAACACCTCTTCGTTTGAAACATCCATAGATGGATTCTGTACCTAGTTTTGAACTATATACCTATAGTAGTAGTATCAATGTGAATCATAAATGGAAATTGCACCATCATCATGAAGCTGTTAGTTCACTGTATTGATTGTTTGTGTTGCTACAGATGGTTCATGGATGATTCAAACACGGATGAGTTTTGAACGCATTACACGTGAGATAGATAGATATACACCGAACAAAACAGGATACTCCTCATCATCATTGTCAATTTCATCGTTCCGAACTAAAACTTTTACTAGTACGTCCACTCTTCTTGTTCTAAAGTACGCCAATTCCGGTCATCAAGAAGAATCACGCTGTGCGACATGACCAGACAAAATGCTCTTCTCTCATTGGTTTTGCTCGTCGAAATGTCACACCACCACCACTCATCATCACTAAGTTGTTGCATTACACGTGCATTCCACGAGTGTGTTTTCTGATAAACGAACGCTTTCTCGGTGGTCCGTCTAGTAAATTCATTTATGCCGACTTGCGGGTAGTAACATCATTCTCGTATCGCATGCTGTTAGTTTTTTCATTATATCACTTTCGTCATCGGATGATATTCGGTTTCGCTGCCATCGTTCACGTGTTTCATCAATTGATTATATACTTTGTATATATGTTGCTGGTTGAATGTTAATCATAGTTTTTCAATCCCGATTTCACGCCGCCACGTAGGTAAGCTGAGGAAATGTTTTGTTTTAATGTTGTTTGTGTTTTGTTTTGTTTTTTGAGGTTTTTGTTTTGCTCTGATGCACTACTCACTATGATTGCTCCTGGTTTATGAGTTATGAACAAAAAATTGAATTGTTTCGGAACAATGATTTTGTTTTTCGGTGAACTTCCTACGTCGTTAATAACGTCATGAAAGTTTTATGAGGTCGAACGATATGTGTTGTGTTCCGTAAGTGTGTCTTTCGGTCAACAGTTATGTAGATGAGTGATGTTCAATTATGCTAATATGCACTTTATTGATGTTATAAAACATAAAGGTACTTGTGTGACTTGTACTACAGCGTTTAAGTACACACAAACTTGTACAACGGCCGCCGGTAAGAGGTCGCCACATGTCTGTGGGTTACACTAGTTTAAGTTAGTTAAAACACATTGATGGTTGTTGTTTTTAATTTAACTTATTTAAACTCGGGCCTTAGTGTAGGTTAGTTAAGTACATTGAAAATTAAATATACTGTATGTACCATGCAAAAAAAAAATAATCCATTTTTGATTTCTATACTTTTCGATTTATGCGAATTTAAATTTATGTGAGTAACTCGATATTTGATTTATGCGAGTTTTGAGTTGAATCCATTTTTTGATTTCTGCAATTTTTGGTTTACTTATTTATATATGATGGGTCATTTATGCGAATGACTTAATGTGGTTCTCGTTTTATGCGTTTTTTTGGCACATTGAACTATATATTATGATTACCATAAACGACTGTAGATGGCAGTATACGTTAAATTCTCGGAGGAGCCCCCACTCAACTCACAAACTCACTCACTCACTCGCAAGTGAAGCGTATTATGATAATTATTAATCATTTTGATTCACACGTCGAGTATACTGATATATATTACATTTATATATCAGTTTTCACTATTATATCATAAAATACATGATTTTATGTGATAGTCAATTAGATTTAATTTAGTACATAGTTCAGCGTGACAAGAAAATTGGTTATTAAATAATTTGTGGTTTTAATACACGAGCTGTTTTTTCAATTTTCATTAATTTTTCGGCTTAATTAATTAATTGAAAACAATGAATTCTTATTTTCAACAACTATATTTTTAAGTTTTTATATTTTTAACCATAAAAAAATTTAAGTTTTTAGAATCCGTTTCTGAACAGTGTATTGTGTTAGTATAGTCTGTTGATAATGTGTATAGTGGTGTCGATAGGTATAGATACCAGTTCAGGTTAGTTGAAAATCAATCATAAAATTTGAATGGTCTAAAAATAGATACTAGGTTAGGTTATTGAAAAGCAACAAAAAACCAATTCGATACATTCCAGTCATAAAAAAAATTAATACATTTTTGTTTGTTTCAACGGTACTCGTCGTTTATCTGAGATTCGGTAGAAAAATAAGTTAAATATATCAAAATGAAATACTTTAATAATGATGATGATGTGGGTGTAGATATCAGGCTAGGTTAGTTAGAAAATGTAACATTGAAATATTCTATCCATCTTCACTACCGTCATCATATCCGTAGCTGTTGTTTACTACACAAGAATCATTTTTGACATTTTATTTTAAATTTTGATAAAACTGTATATTATGTTATCTCAATCGATCGAAAACGTGCCACTTGTGCTCGATTTTCAGTATGTGGTAAAAAATGAATAGCGAATTCGTTTCACAATTTATTTTTTTAAAGTGCGTTATCTATTCATTATTTTTTATGAACTCGGTCGTACAGGAAGAAATGTGTAATTTTATCAGGAAATTGCCAACTTTATATTTTTTTATTGCCAAATCTTGATTATCCTTTACTTTGAAATATCCTTTACTTCGAATCGGCGCACCTACCCATCTCTCGTTTTTAATTACTTATTGACTATATAGTTTTTGTTATATATAATAATGATGATAATAATTTTTTTTTGTATTTTTCAGTATTCTTCCTGTTTTAGTTCCACAACTTTTCAATGTCTGCCAAAGCCATACGCGAAGCAACTGGCAAGGACTTGCTGAATCGATTCCTTCCCGAGAACGTCGCCGAAAAATGCAAATTCGCATCCGTGAACGAGGAAACCGACTGGGATGGTTTGGTTGTCAACCATCCCTGGTTGTTGACCGACGTACGTCACGTTTCATCTATCATTTCGTTAAAGACGATTTGTTTTTTCGTGTGCGTACAAGATGCTCCTGAAATGTCTTGTCAAATTTCAACCTGCGGATCCTAAGCATCGAAAAAAAAATCCGTATAAACATGGGTCCAGAAAATGCTTTGCTTCCGAGATAACGCAGGGTGGTCGTCTCGTAAATGAATAAGCCTATGGTCTCATAATTGCTGTAGGTAAATGACTATGGATTCCGTGTTTATATGGTTTTTAAAAATCGAAATTTGAAGAAATCGAAAACATCAAAGAAAATAGAAAAAATAAAAAACATCCAAAAAAATCGAAAATTGAAAAAATTGAAAATAGAAAACATCCACAAAAAAATCGAAAATTGAAAAAATTGAAAATGAAAAAAATCGAAAATTGAAAAAATTGAAAATTGAAAAAATCGAAAATTGAAAAAAATCGAAAACATTAAAAAAAATCGATAATTGAAAAAATCGAAAAATCTTATTATACAGTACGGTACTCTGTTTGCATTATTCGGACCTATGTTTTGATGTGAAGCACCTGTGGTTAAAATTTGACGAGACTTTTTAGGAGCATCCTGTATACAACACTTTTGATGCGATACTTTTGAAAATTTCTACACACTTTCCATAATACATATCTATAAATATTTTAGGACACCGGATTTTTTAGGACATCCTGTATTTAATGTTGCTGGTTTGTTGGATCTTTTTCAGAAACTGGTAGTTAAACCCGATCAGCTCATCAAAAGGAGAGGCAAATTAGGTCTTATCAAAGTCAATGCAAACTTACCGAGCGTCAGGACATGGGTCGACGAACGCATGGGTAAAAATATCAAGGTGATCATTTATTTTTAATCAATACGTTGTCATATAGTGGAATAGGTGGACGGGAAGCGCGGATCGTGAGTTTTGCGAACGAGATCCATAAAAGTTGTCGCGGTTCGAATCGTGAACTCGGCGTTGTCATAACTGTAGATGAAAGTTGTACTCAAATGTTAGCCGTTGTGTAAATGAAAGTGCGCCAAGAAAAAGGTCAGAGTGATAAAAGCGAATCGCTGTTTTCGGATCAATCTTTTCTAGAAATAGAAAATCAATAGACATCTAATTTAAAAGTCTGGTGTTTTTCTTTTGGGAAGAGGGGTGGGGGGTATATTTTTTTGTATTTTTCTAGTTTTTACTTCGTCTTGGAAATTTATGGGGGAGTTTCAAACATCCGTAAAAATCACTTTCGAGTTTAAAAATCGATGATTGTTTTGATTTTTTTTGCAGATTAATAAAGCTACCGGGAAACTGAAAACGTTTATCATAGAAAATTTTCTTCCTCACGAACAGGTAAAATTTTGTTTTAATTTTTTTTTTTTATAATATTTAATATTTATGTCTGTATAGTAAACAAATACGAAACTTGTAATTGCATATGTAATTGAAGGTGAAGATAAATTCCAAGTGTCGATTAAATTATAAAATTAGTTTTTTTTGACAATTTTATTAGTCGGAAGAAGCGTATGTATGCATCTATTCTCATCGTAACGGTGACACGATCCTATTCCATCATGAAGGCGGAGTCGACATCGGTGATGTTGATGCCAAGGTAAGAAAAAGTTACATTAAATCATTGCACCGTATTTTTTTTTGCGAATATAAGAAGCGCTCGAATATTAAGACGTATCCAAATATATTTGTTTTAATTTAAAGGCATTACAGCTAGAGGTTCCAATTGACACAAGTATAACAGTTGAGGTTATCGAACAGAATCTTCTGACACATGTTCAAGCTGACAGACGAGGGTAATTATTACAACCACTTTTATTATTTTATTATTATTATTATTTGATATCATTTGATACAGAATTTACGTATGGGGAAAAGTTGGTCAATTTCGTTATTGGTCGTTAACAGACTTGTGGCCAAATTCATTGCTTCGTTGTACGAGGTATACGTCAATTTACACTTCACGTATCTGGAAATCAATCCACTAGGTGAGAGATTTCATTCGAGTCAATGGGTTATGGTATTTAGTTTTGAAAAATATTTGTTTGTTTGTTTGTATGTGTGTTTGAGTTTGTTTTTTTTTTTGCATTGTGTGATACAAATCCACATGTCGTAAAGTGTGATTTTACATTTACAGTGGTTCTAAAAAGTCAAATCTACATTTTGGATTTGGCCGCTAAACTCGACGCGACTGCCGATTTCCTCTGTTCGTCGAAGTGGGGGAATGTCGAATATCCACCTCCGTTCGGTCGAGATGCGTATCCAGAAGTAAGTAGGAATATGATTTTCCAAATTAGAGCAACTCTTGGTTCACCAACGAGTTCCTTCCAAAATGTTGCTTATTATGTGTTTTGCTTGTTACGCGCATCTTGCATTCCTGAGCGCGTATCATACATATTTTTTTATACATTTATTTTGTTTAGGAAGCGTACATTGCCGAATTGGATGCGAAAAGCGGTGCGTCCCTAAAACTGACTATATTGAACAAAAGCGGTAGAATTTGGACTATGGTAGCTGGAGGTGGTGCTTCAGTTATTTACAGGTTAGTATATAAATATACGGTATAGTTGGTATATAAATTTCTTGTTTTTTCATTTTTCTTTGTTGAATTTTTTTTTTCAACTACGTAGTGATACCATCTGCGATTTGGGTGGAGCTAGCGAACTTGCGAATTACGGAGAGTATTCGGGCGCACCAAGCGAGCAGCAGACTTACGAATACGCCAAAACGATCTTGGGGCTGATGACCGAGGAAAAGCACCCCGACGGCAAGGTTCTCATCATCGGCGGAGGAATCGCCAATTTCACTAACGTTGCTGCTACATTTAAGGTAATCGTATATTTTTTTTTTGTATTATATAACCGGTCTGTTTTTTTGACTTATTTGTCTGATAGAATTGTACTTTAACTGAAATTTTTAGTAAAACCTTATGCTGTAGCACTTGAACTGTTACTGTTTAAAAGTTGTGTTGTTATGGTAACACGAATGTTTTTATACTCGCAGCAGTGTTAAAGTGTTTTTTTGCAGCGTGTTGACGATGATAGATTCAAACATAGTGGCATAATGTTGTTATTTGCTACTAAGTGGTTGAGCTAAACTTGGACGTGTTTGATTTTCGTATATTAAACTGGTTTTCTGCTTATGTAGGGAATTGTGAAAGCACTTCAAGAATTCCAAATTAAATTAATTGAACACGGCATCTCGATATTTGTGCGAAGAGCTGGTCCTAATTATCAAGAAGGTTTGAGGATCATGAGAGAAGTCGGTACGTATTAAAGCATCATCAAAAAATTGCTTGAAAAGAAAACCCACGTTAAACGACGAATTGGGTTTTTATATTTATTTATTTTGCTTTACGCTTAGGTCGCGAGTTGAACGTTCCGATACACGTGTATGGTCCCGAGACTCACATGACCGCCATCGTCAGCATGGCTCTAGGAAAACGTCCACTCCCACCCGAACCCGAACCGATGCAAACGACCGCCAACTTTCTTCTGCCCGGAGGAATGATGAATCTAGTAAGCGTCTTGGAATCGGTCAACTAACCAATTATATTTCTTTTAGTTTATCTTATTTTTGTTGTTGTTTGTTTTTGTTTTTCTAACCCTTAAAAACTTGGGGGCTAATTAATTAACTGGGGTTTGAGCACTGTTTAAATTTTGATTGCTTAGCAGTCTCCAACGTCTTCTCGCCGAGGAACTTTGAGTAACATTTCCGCTGGACAGCTGAACAATGTTAACAAGAGTTCGTCAATTGCTGGAAAAGGCGACATGACGGCCAACACCGAACCCATATTCAAAAAGGTAATAAGAAAACGCAACTACTACGGAAAATTTTAAGAAGCATTTTCAACGGTACACGTTCAAATATTTTTATTTTACGTTTCAACAGAAAACCAAAGCTATCATCTGGGGTATGCAAACGCGAGCAGTGCAAAGTATGCTGGACTTTGATTTTGCGTGTTCCCGCCAAGAGCCTTCGGTAGTCGCTATGGTCTACCCCTTTAGCGGGAACCACAGACAAAAGTTCTATTGGGGACATAAGGAGATCCTTATTCCTGGTTAGCTATTTTAACTATTGACTTTAACTATTTTAATATATTTTATAATAATTGAATAATTTTCTTAATCAGTTTATAAGAACATGAGTGAAGCTATGAAAAAACACCCCGATGCGGATGTGATGGTCAATTTTGCATCTCTACGGTCGGCTTACGAGAGCACCGTAGAAACTTTGGAATATCCTCAGGTACGACGACGTACTTTTATTCGACATTATTTGTTGTTTGATAATTAATTTTTATAATAATAATAAGTAATTATTTTAATATATTTTTTGACATTGTTTTGTAGCGTAGATTATCGTAGATTCATGGACGTGGAAATTAATTCATTTGTTTTGTTTTGTGTGTGTAGATTCGAACGATTGCTATCATTGCTGAGGGCATTCCAGAGAACATGACTCGCAAGCTTATTAAACTGGCTCGTGCGAAAAAGGTGACCATCATTGGACCTGCTACTGTAGGTGGCCTTAAGCCTGGATGCTTTAAAATAGGAAACACGGGTGGGATGATGGATAACATCCTGTCCTCGCAGCTTTATCGACCAGGCAGGTTAGTGGAAGAGCGTTAAATTAATTTTTTTATTCCAAATCCCCCGTTTCACATGGAAATTGCAATTGTTGAGATACGGGGGTTGTTTTCACCAGAAAAGTTCAATGTTTAATTTGTTGGTTGTTTTTTGTTTTTTGACGAGTGTAAATGTCTATGTTCGATTGTACATCATCAGAAGAAAAATGTAACGTTCAAGACAACAAAGATGCAGTCATACTCTCTATATTTGAGGGTAAAAATCGAAAAAGTTAAAAAATTGAAAATTGAAAAAAATTGTCAAAAAAAAAAAAAAAAATCGAAAAAGTAAAATATCAAAAATCTTATATCGAGAAATAAAATATATCGATCGAAAAAATCGAAATCGTCAAAAAATAAAACGAAAATATCGAAAATCCAAAAAATAAAATATTGAAAATCAAAAAAAAAACGAAAATCAAAAATCGGAAATCGAAAAAACATAAAATATCGAAAATCGAAAAAATCGAAAAAGTTGAAAAATTAAAAATTGAAAAAAGTTGTCAACAAAAAAAAATCGAAAAAAGTAAAATATCAAAAAGCTTACATCGAAAAATAAAATATATCGATCGAAAAAATCGAAATCGTCAAAAAATAAAATATATCGATCGAAAAAATCGAAATCATCAAAAAATAAAACGAAAAATATCGAACAAATAAAATATTGAAAATCCAAAAAAAAAAAACGAAAATCAAGTATCAAAAATCGGAAATCGAAAAAAATTAAAATATCAAAAAAATGGAATATCGAAAAAAATAAAATATCGAAAATCTAAAAAATTGAAAATCGCTATTGCAGTATTATAACTGTGTTTGTTTGCTTTGCTAAGTTGCTGTGTGACCATTCAAATTGCAGCAAGCAAAAGTTGCTAGATAGATGTCACTCACGAAAATAATAGGAAACAAAGTTCCTCTCTGCTAACGTTTTTAATTTTAACCGATTATGGTTTATCTACTACTGTAAAGGCGTTGTTTTTTTTTTTGTTTGTGCATCTTAATATTTGTGAAAATGTTGGATTGGTTGATTTCGCAAGCTGAAAATTTCACGATTTCCGATTGGACGTAGCAGCAAAATCATCGTTTTATTGTTTTTGTTTTGCGAGGCCGTAATTTTTCGCGATTAAGGGGACCTTGCGAAAATCATGAAATTAAAGGCTTTTACAGTATTTATTTTTTTATGCATGTATTTATTTTTTTTGTAGCATTGCTTATGTTTCACGGTCTGGCGGTATGTCGAACGAACTCAACAACATCATTTCACGAGCAACCGACGGTGTGTACGAAGGTGTTGCGATCGGTGGAGACAGGTGAGCAATACGTTACCAACGTAGCAGATTTTAGAATTATATCTTATGGATTTACGAACAGTACCATGAAAACAGATTTTTTGCATAATTTTTTTACAGGTATCCAGGAACAACATTCATGGATCACATTATGAGATATCAGGCGGATCCTGACGTGAAAATGATCGTACTCTTAGGCGAAGTAAGGATGAACTCGCTTTTTCGTTTTATTTAACTTGGTGTCTTTACCCATAGACATGTGCCATTTATGTTTTTGATTGCTTAACACGAAGTGTCAAGAATTATTTTCAATATGTATTTATCATTTTTATTACTAAATTTAAGGTCGGTGGTGTCGAAGAATACGAAGTTTGTGAAGCCATCAAGAACGGCAATCTGAACAAGCCCTTGGTGGCGTGGTGCATTGGAACGTGCGCAGGAATGTTCACTGCCGAGGTTCGACTCGAACGATCCAGTTTTCTTGTTTCTTGCTTTGTTTACTTATTTATCATTTTTTTTTTATTTTGCATTAATCTGCAAAATTTTTATAAATATTTATCATGTACACGCAGGTGCAGTTCGGCCATGCGGGAGCGTGTGCCAATGGAGAACGGGAGACCGCGAACAGTAAAAACACGGCTCTCGCCGCTTCGGGTGCCTTTGTACCTCCCAATTTCGATGAACTTTTTGAAACTATCAGGTACTGAATTTTTGTTTATTATTATTATTATTATTTTATATAACTTTTTTTTAATGTATTTATTTAATTTTAATTTTTTATTTTTTTTGTAGAAATGTATTTTTAGATTTAGTCGAAAGGGGTGAAATTATTCCTAAAGATGAAGTGCCACCGCCAACAGTTCCAATGGATTATTCTTGGGCTAGGGTATTGATATTTTATTTATTTACTAATTTATTTGCATTTATTATTTATGATATATATATATATATATAATTTTGTTGATTTTTATAATTTTTACAGGAATTGGGATTAATTCGCAAACCTGCCTCGTTCATGACGAGCATTTGCGACGACCGTGGACAAGAGTTACTTTACGCAGGAATGCCCATCACGGATGTGATTAAGGAAGAAATGGGCATCGGAGGTGTTCTCAGCTTGCTCTGGTTTCAACGCAGGTACATTTCAGCTGGCTTTTTACACACTTTATAATATCGTATTTTTCGCATCTGGTGACAAATAATGATTTTAAATTATTGTATATATGAAGTGTTGTTAAAAAAAAATTATTTATTCGTTGGTCGATTAAAAACGCTTTCATGTCATTTTTCACCGTTTTACTTTCTCCGCAGGTTACCCGCATACGCTTGCAAATTTTTGGAGATGTGCCTCATGGTGACGGCTGATCACGGTCCTGCCGTGTCTGGAGCCCACAATACGATCGTTTGCGCACGAGCTGGCAAGGATCTCGTATCGTCTCTGGTTTCGGGACTTTTGACCATCGTAAGTTGTTTCGAGTTTTATAATGCTTTTTATTTAGTTGGTTGGTTGCGACGACGTGCGAATCAATGTAAATTACAGGGCGACAGATTCGGCGGTGCGCTCGATGCAGCTGCCAAACAATTGAGCGAAGCGCACGATCTTGGAATGATGCCAATGGATTTCGTCAACAGCATGCGCAAGAAAGGCCAACTTATCATGGGAATCGGACACCGAGTGAAATCTGTAAGAAATAGCATTGAAACTTGGTGTAAAAGAAAGGCTACGTTAGTTTGTTTTTTCACAGCCAGTCTTGTTTTGTTATAGATCAACAATCCAGACATGCGAGTGAAGATTTTGAAACAATACGCGCAAGAGCATTTCCCGTCGACTCCGATTCTGGACTACGCGTTGGAAGTGGAGAAGATTACAACATCCAAGGTGAATGTCGATAATAATAATAATATCGTTGAAACCTGTAGTGTTGTGATGGAATCGAGAGTTTGTATAGCGTTTCGAACGTGTTTCAGAAACCTAATCTCATATTGAACGTGGACGGATTCATAGGAGTGGCGATGGTCGACTTGTTACGGTACAGCGGTTGCTTCACGAGGTGAGTGACAGTTCACAAAACAAAATGCATCGTAGCAACAATGCAACAAAATGCATACAGTACATCGTTTGTAAATTGACAGTTTTGCTTGTATTAAAAATTCCGTTTCATTTGTTTTTCAAACAACGACAGAGAAGAAGCGCAAGAATACATTGAAATAGGAACGTTGAACGGCTTATTCGTACTTGGTAGAACAATAGGTTTCGTAGGTAAGTGATGTTTGGTTCATCTACAGGGTGTCTATTTTTTAACCACAGGCGCTACTTATCAAAACAAAGCGAATCACTCATGTAAACATGGGTTTTGAAAGGCCACTGTTCTGAGATAACGTTCGATGAAGTCAAAAACCAAGCCTATTGTCTCATGTACAAGGTGTCTCAGCCAAGTTTTCTATAATTTTTATGGTGTTCAAAAAGCTAATATAATGAAATTTGTTTGGCATCTTGAGGGAACGCTTGGCGGGACACCCTGTACAATTGCTGTAGGTAGCATTTCCGGACTTATGTTTATATGGGACTTGATGCTCTGTTTGATGTATAACATTTTAACTTGACAATTTGTACAATGTCTTTCAGGTCATTTCTTGGACCAGAAACGTTTGCGTCAAGGTCTGTACCGACACCCGTGGGACGACATCTCGTACGTCCTTCCGGAGTTGAATCACGCTTGAAGACAAACCCGGTCGTTTATAAAAACGTCAGATTGTAGACTGCGTAGATCATGTCGTTCTTTACATATCTGTCAGTGCAATGCAAACCTACACGAAAACATCAATGCAACAAACAACAACAACAACTACTACTACAATAATAACACTACATCAGTGGTTACCAATCAAATCGGTGTTATATTTTCGTCGTCGTCATCGTCGTGTATCTCTTGGTCTTCGTAGTTATTACAATGTGGTGGGGAAGGAATCGTAACAAAACACAATGCACGCAATCCTCCTCCTAGGAGGATATCTAAAAAAAAATATGCTGCCATTGTATAGTGTGTTATAGCGTAGTCGACCGTCTTCATCCTGTGACTTCGTAGTTAATAACGGTTAATTAGATCGTCGTCGTTGTCGTAGGGAGTACAAAAAAAATTGTCATGACACGGTTTTAGGCAGCTCTTGCAGCACAAAAAATGCATGTAATTAAATTTTCATTTTATTTTAATCTTTAATTTTTTAGCGATGTCGGGATTTTTGTTTTAAAGAATGCGGGAAAAAAAAAATTTTAGGTTATATTTTTTTTGTTTTTGGATTTTTCGTAATTCAAATTCGTGAAATATGTTTATTTTTAATTGGACAGCATGAATTTTGTGCCGAGAGATCGAGCATTTGTTTTTAAACATTGACGTAGGGACGGTACTTTCGAGAAAGAAACGTTTTCGATGTGTAGACTGTGTTTAAAAAAGAAACTAAATGTTAATCGTAAGTTAGTTTGTCTACGTTTTTTAAGTCCTGTGGTCAGTAAAAAAAAAATAACACATTCGCCCTCTGTAGGTGGCTATTAGAATTATTTGTTTTCGCTGTTGTTTTTAATTCAACTTTCGGTTTATTTGATCAGTTTTAATCGTTTCGTCGAAGAGTGAAATAGTGTTAATTGGTGCAGTGAATGACATCCTGGTCACGGCACCCAACTCGATGGTGCCGTGACCAGGTTCTGCGGCACCGATTTTTACAAGAGTAAAATTATATTTTATATTTAAAAAGAAAATGAAAATGAAAAAGTTTGCAAGAAAGGAGTGGCACTGTTACATTTTGTTGATGATAGGTTGAACAGAAAATTATTGAACCACGGAAAACAATGAATGAATCCAAAACATGCAATTCAAACTGCAATAACGCATCTGCTACATTGTATGCATTTTTCCCCCACTGACAAAAATTCATGCGATTTACTGTAATTCATGCGGGAAAAAAAACGTCATTCCACCACGGGTTAGCTCGTCAAGTCCTTTGTAACAAGGTCTATTTCGAAATGCCTTAAAAATATATATATATATATATATTATTATTATTATAAATTAAAATTGATAGAGAGCGAGTTCAAATTTTACTACGCATTCCAATATTTCTCCCCAGACAATGAGATGCGATACATGAAAATAATTTTTGATATTTCGAGAAAAAAAGAAAATGACAATTTGCAAACACTGTATGGTATTATGGAACAAAACACAAAATGGTGCATGCGAAGCAATAGTTTACAAAGTAGTAATATTATTATTATCCTAGTTGAATTAGACAGACACACAAAAAAAGATGATTGCCTTGATATTTGTAGTTTGTAATATATCAACGTGCTGCTGCTATTTATTTAATTTTTTCTTACTTTCGAGAATTTATCGTAAAGGGGTTTTGCGGTTTAAAATAAAAAAAGGTAAAAATCGAAGATTACACCGTCGTCGATTTGTAGACAATATCTTGCGTAGATGTTCGCATGCCAACGCAAAAAAATGATTTGTCGATAAGTGCTTTTTTTTAACGGACTTGTTAAGATCATGATAATATAATAGGAAAAAAACAAAATGCAATGTATACATTGAGCTGTGATCGGTTGTGAGTTTACGCATACATATATACGAATATTTAAACGTATTTTTGTTTTTTGTTTTGAGAGTACATAGCGTAAACGTAGAAAAAAACAAAATACCCAACAAACGTGAAAAAAAAATAATAACTTAGAATAAAAAAATTGTGGCATCAAAAAATAATGTATCTGTTTTTACCTTCTAAAAAAAATTCTTTTTAATAGATATTTTTATTATTTTTATAAAAATTGTTAAAATAACGTTAAATAATTTCATAAGTAAAATATCACGATTCCAGTGTGATTAAGTTCATATATTTTTCTTTTAAGGTCGACCATAGAAATGGTTTTAGATTCACCTGCGAAAACATTGGAAATTGGTTTATTAATACAGTCCAGGCACAAATTTTGATTATTTACAGGGTGTTCCTGAAAGGTTGACGACTTTTTTAGGAACACCCTGTATAGATGGAGAAAATGTTTAACCTGAGTTTCCTTTCTTCGGACTACTTCAGGATGGGAACAGTAATTCGTCAACAACTTGTGAAGTTGATTTGGCGTATTGTAAAGGTATTCTCCTGCATATATAGCATGAAAAAATAAACAAAAAACTATAAAGGTCGCCTGTAACTTTTGGTGTGGCAAGTCGAGCTCTTTGCGAACCACTGTGTGCGACGTCTGCTTCCATTCCAGCCGATGATGTTTTCTTCAATTCAGTATTCCGACCAGTTTCCTTTGGTCGAGCACAGTGTCGACCGACGTTGCAGTTGTCCACAAATTGCTCCACTTGCCACATCAGAAATTGTGTGTCAAAATGAGCCAATTTTTCAGGGCTGTAGAAAAACTAACTCACGTGGAAAGATCTCGGGATAAACCAATTTGTTGGGACAAATGGGACGACAGCCGTAATAGACCGCTTCCGTTCTGAAAGGTATTGAAAATTGATTAAATTTATTTTATGATAATTTATAAATTTCCAAGTTCCAAAATGTAAAAGTTTATTACATCGCAACACCGAAAAATTCATGTTCGGCCGTAGATATCACGACGTCGGCTCGTTTCAAGATATTCGTGTACTCGTCTTCGCCTACGAATCCCCAGTGTTCAATATGCGACGCTAACCTGATTTTGGCCTCTTCGAAAATTTCTGTCGGGAAAAAAAGGTTCCAAACAAACTTAGGAAATGGAATAGAATTAGTTAATCCACACACTTTTGGATTTCAATTCACCTGGTATTTGCGTGAACGTTTCACCTAAAACGGACACCTTGAAATCCAACCCTTTCGCGTCCAAGTCGAACAACGTTCGGAAAAACAGATCGGGCCCTTTATCATGTTCCCTATGCGAGTTAAAAATTTACAAAATTTAAATTTTAATTAAAATTAAATCGTTATTTGAATAATTTTCATATAAAATTTATCTCACCAACGGTGTGGCCATAAAATGTGCAACGGCGAGGAATCGTCGGTCGGTTTTGTGGATGGGGGTCGACTACTGGACACGTTTAACGGAAAATACAAAACTTGGCAACGTGGTTGGATTTTTTCAATCACTCCACGCGGTCGATGATCGGGAATTTTCTTCAAAAACGTATCGATGTTTGATAAGAACGATGTTTTGTTGAACGCCGAGTTGAATACAACCCTGTCGGCTACAATACTGAAACGGAACATTGTCAACGAATTGGTTCGATTCTTTAAATTCCTTTTGCATAAAAATCATTTATCACCATGAGATGTTGTTGCTGCGAATCGATGATTGTGAACGCAAACTCACCTAGATAATATTTGGTTATAACCGAATTGAAAATCGCTGTTTTGTTCGTGTCGAACGGGATAGACGAGTTGGTTTTCGTGAAAGTACAAAATTTTATTCCACGTCGCCAAATCGGGACGAAGCGCAACCAATTCGGCCAAATTCAAAACCGAACTGGCAAACAGCAAGCTAAACAAATCAAAACACGTTGTTAATAAGTACGATTTAAATTCTTGTTAATCATTGTACATAAGTTGTAAACTTTTTATTGTTGTATGTTAATAATTAAACAAATATTAAAGCTTTTCTGCAATACATATGAGAAGCGGGCAGCAATGAAAATGGCTTTGCTGCATACCGTTAGTGAATTGAATGTACAGTATCGTTACAAAGTTTGGCTACTACAACTTGTTTTTTTCAGTTTTCTCTCAGCTAACTTAGTAATTTTAATAAATAGACATTTATGTTGATATGTTTATTATCATATTTTTTTTTTACCCGCGGTTATTTGTTGGTAATTTTGCTATGACTTGAGCGAAATAAAGCGCCGATGTTCGTGCACGCCAATGCCATTTCTTGGCCGGCAAAGTATACAACTTCACGCAATAGGTTTCATATTTTTCCAATTCGTTGACCAACAAATCGATCAGCTTTTTATGAGAACCTCCATAAAAGGGCTCGATCAAAAACAATGGAATCTTGTCATCGTCGATTCCTTTTTTCGCTATTTCTTGATCCACTAGTATCGTTTTCTGTTCCATTTGAAAGTTGTCTGCTCGTCGTATGATCCGCTTAAAACCTAACGCATTCCACCAATCCAATGCGATCATTTAAAACGGTGTCTTGGTTATTAATAACTAAGCGAAGCTCTCATTGGTTGGTTTCAAACTTACTTGTAAATATTAACATTTACCTACAGCAAGATGTGTTAATTTACAACGTTAATGCATTTCGACCAATAGAAAACAATAATACAAATAATATTCTTGAATATTTAAAACTAAGATACGCGATGATTGGTTCAAACTTGCACTTCGTTTCCATTCATAGAATTGACTTTCAAATTAATTATATATTAAAACAAATAATTATAAAACAATTTAAAATTGAATTAGAATTAGAATACAATATAAATTAATTTTAAACTATATATTTTGTTAAACTATATTATTTTTTATACAGTACATATTTATAAATAGCAGGTTCGCACCGTAGATGATGAGAGAAGAAGAAGGAGGAGGAAAAAAGGAGGAGGAGGGATTATGATGGCTTGAAACTGCAGAGACAACCTGTAGAGCTACATGGGGTAAAACGTTGGGAGTTTTTGACCGAGGAAGATAGAATGGCCGTAGCTGATGTGACGAAGGAACCTGATTATTCAATATTCGAAAACAAAACCGGTTTAGGAGAAGACATGAAATTCTTAGCTAGCATGCCCGAACTATGCGACGTTACGTTCCTCGTTGGAGAAACGCGCGAACCCGTATGTGCGGTGAAAGCTGTTTTAGCTGCCCGAAGCAGGCGAGTTGTTGATGTTGTAATAGTGGTGTTATATTTTAAATATGTATATATAATAATATTATTTTAAATGGAGATAAAGATTTATTTTTTCAATAAAGTGTAGTATTAAATGACACCATATGCAGAAAATTGTATAATATGGATTTAGTTTTTAAATTTAATATATAGAACGCAGACGTATTTTTCATTGATAAGCGCAAAAGTCAACAGAGTAGTTGATTTTAGTAGATCTTGATTTGTTGTTTACAATTTATTTTAATAGATATATTTTTTTTTATGTATTTCAATTTAAAGTGTGATATATTAAATATTGAAATATATAAAAATAATTGAATATACACCAAAAATATAAGGATTTTGTTAATATTAGAACGCAGACGTGTTTTCATTGATGAACGCAAAGTCAACATAGTACAGTATGTATGTAGTTTATGTTGATTTATTGTTTAGAATTTATTTTAAATAGATATATATTTTCAAAGTGTGTTATATAATACATATAAAATATCAAAGTATATAAAACAAATAATGGAATAATAAAATATAAGGATTTTTTTTTTAAAAATGTAATATTAAAATGCAGACGTATTTTTCATTGATGCTGTTTTGAAAAGTCAACAGTGGAAACAATTTTGTTGTCAATTTTAGACAATTTCGTTTTAAATATAAAAATACACACAAAGAAAGTTGTTTTTTGTTTTTAAAAATAATGATAAATATTATATAAGCAAAAAAAAAAAAAATAGGGTAAAAAAAATATATATATATATTTTTGCGAAATTTAATTTATGCAAATCTACACTAATGAGATCTTTGAGTGATGTGCTATTCGATCGATGCGACTTTCAAGTAATTCCATTTTCGATTTTTTATTCGATTTGTGCGATTTGCGATTTTTGTCACATTGGACTTAATGCAGTT
>JAQIWH010001165.1:0-34829 GCA_034695005.1 Cryptops parisi | reverse complement strand
TTTACTTTTTTACTTATTTACCGCTTTTTCACGGGATTTTAGCGTGGATTTATGCGCCGGAAACGACAACTATCAGTTTAGCAAAATATATTATTAGATATCACCCACCATAGAGAAGTATTGTATTGTACGATACTTTTTTTTTGCTATTAATTCTTTTTATATAACGTAAACTAAAAATTGGACATGTTTCAGAGCACTAGGCTCTGTTTGTTGGCAAAATGTCTAACCAAAAACTGCACTGTACTTACGAGCGATTTTAAGAGTGAAAAATGTGGAAAATAATACTTGTCACACTTTTGTGCAGCTTGTATAAATACAATTTTCCATATTATATGGTGTATGTGTGTCTAGTTTTTCATGACTTCCAAAACGCTAACGTTATTAGCTGCAGTATCACACTAAAAAAGATTTTTCCTTAAAATTTAGATGGTGGAATGGGACTATTATTGGAATCACGGAATTAAAGAAAAATAATTGCGTGCTCATATTTTAAATAAATTAAAGCCCAACTAGTTTTTCTTGTAACATAGCAGCACGCACAAAATGGATTAACGTTACAGATAAAATAAAATAGGAAACAAAAGGATCTCTTGCAACAGCTGGGTCGATTTTTGCGCTGCGACGGAGGATCGGGCGAGATGGCGGTCTGTGCTGCGTAGGCTTGCCCACCGCGACCCTGGCGATCCGCCGGAACATGCGGGCCCAGAACTGCAGAATATTGCACACTTTGGACATTTATTTTAGCTCGTGCAAAAGTGGTCGTCGCTATTACGAGCTAGGCGAAAGTCAAAAACTTACAAATACTTCACATATCAGTGTAATTAAAATTTGTCCTTCAACTGCAGAACATGTCCGACATTGGAAATTAATTTCAGAAGTTTTGGTTTCCGAAACAAAACTGAAGCAAAACAGGTATTTCGTATCGAAAAAACTCGTGTTGAACCGGTCAAAACCATATGACGTTTGTGTTATTGGTATTTGTCGTTGAATGAAAGGATGTATCCGTCATTTAACATTTACTTGAGAATTTTAGGTCGCAGAGCTCGAAACATAGAAGACCAACTATTCAATTTGATAGTTGGTTTTTCTCTGCTGTGTTTGTGTACCCCTGTAAACAAGACGTATGTATCCCTGTGTTGTGATGTGTCCTTTGAGAAAGCCTTTTTTGTAAGGCGAAACTTTGGTAATATAATAGTATGTAGGTGTGGTAGGCTAAATTCACCTTTGTACTGTTAGAAACCCAGGGGACTTGTTAATAATGAATTTGCTTCACTAGAAGCACTAGTTAACTTTAGCCGCTATTTGCGGGTTGTTGATGCCGCGCTCGGCGTTCTTCTCTCGGCCGACGTCTATTTTCAGCGACCGTGCTGCGCAACTCGTTGCAGGCTTCGCTGTATAGCTCGGCGCGGGCAGTTTAAACTAAAAATAGCGCGCGTGATCGTTTTGTATAGTGGTTTGTCCTGGACGTGAACACACAGCACTCTAAAAATTCAAGTCCCAAAGGTTCTACAAACGAACAGGTTTTCTTTGCTATAGAATTCAATAAAGGCGATAATGATTTGAAAGTATTGACAGTTGAATATACAAGTTGTTTGTTCGCAATGATAAAAATGAATCATTTGAAAAATGATTGAAACGCGTGTATGATAGGATTAATGAAACAAAGTTAATACTAAACAAAGCCAAATGCAATTAATCCAACACAAAGCAATAGTGAAACAAGACTAATCAGAAATTAGTGAAACAAAAACGGTGATAATGAAAACTTATCTAAAATTTTGAAAAAATAACAATGTTCGAAAAAAATCCTTGCCTCAACCTGGGACCTTTCTATCACAGGCTGGGACAATTTGTTTTCATCGTTGTTTTCGTTTTAAAATTACATTTCCTGGTGCCAAGGATGCCAATGGCGAGTGCATTGCTTCTTTAATTTCAAATTCAATACGTATTATTTCATATATTTAATAGTCTTCATTTGGCATGTGGTAATAAAATGTTAGTGTGTTGTGTATTTACTTCTTTATTTTATTTTAAAATGTCAAGCAATAACGTTCAATGCAGTAAGAGACAACCGTGTATTAATAATAAAAAATTATGTACAGAAAGCAAACTAGTTTAACAAAATAACATTTTTTGTTCTATTTATAGAATCTAACATTTGACAGAATGAAAAACGGAAATATGTAATTTTAACTTAAAAAATTAGGAACAGTATAAGAAAACAAAATGTAAACCTAATGTAATTAGTGCTGTCGAAGCGTCCTCCCCCCCCCCCTCATCATAAATCAAGAGTTTTACGTCACTGGTAGTTTAGATTAGTTGAAAATGTACAAAAACGTTAATAAACCCCGTGGTTGGTATGGTAACTAAAGGGAGTCTAGACCAACAGTGAGATATGGTCAAAGTTGCTCTACACTGTCTAAGAGCTGTATAAATCAAATTCTTCAAAGTACAGTATGCAAACGATTATTAATATTAAAGGAGCGCTAACTCCATATTATTCAAGTGAAAAATCTCAATTAAAAACTCCCCCCCACCCAATCTGTAATAGGCCTACTAGTATAGGTATAGTACAGTAATTAAGAGATGACCAGGATTTTTTATTTATATCTGTCGAAGCTGATCACCAAATTCTCTTTGAAAACCTTCATTCAATTGGAATTGAGTGACAATCGTGATTGAGCACAGTGGAAGTTGCTCATGCGCAACTGCACCGCAGTTCAAAAATGGCGCCCTTCAGTGTTGTGTTGTGGTGGTATCGCTACAGCCACTTCCGACCAACTAAGGTTAGTATCTTTGCTGAATGTACATTAAACACTTGTTCCAGACGTTTAAATTTGTGTTCTTTCGAAAGTTAAGGTTCAATAGTTCCCTATAGTATCACATTTTGTAATAACTTTGACACGCACGTCAAGGAAATTCTTACTAGCGCTTTCAAAGCTCATGTGTCGGCAACGTGTTGGCTGGTCACCGTGCTATGACATGTCACATGAAGAAATTCGTTAGAAAGACATTAAATTTTAATGTCTTTATAAACATTAATTGTTGGAAATGTTTTTCTGGAACAAGTATTGAACATTGTTAATAATGGCTTAATAATGTCATTAAGTATGGATTAATTTGTTTAATTTAATTAAAATAAAAGTAATGATGCTTAAAAATTTACAGATGTTTTGTAGAATAATTAATTTTCGAACTATCAATCACTGATTCATGAGCCATATTCATTCATTCATTCAAGTTATGTTTTAGGAACCGCAAAGCGTTATAATTCAGTTACAATGCCGAAAAAGAAACCGCCAAAAATTGGTAACAGGCGGAAACGACATAGTCATCCGAAACCGAAAGGTCATTTTTTGTCATCAAGTACTCCGGAGAGTACTTGGCCTTTTGTATTTTCACAAAAAGAGGTAAAAATCCATGTTGTGTTGATACCATATACTCGAAAAATGTTTAATTTTAAAATGGAATTGACCTTTTGATCTCAGGAACTGAATGCCCCTTCAAGCAGTGGTGTGGTTATTAAAATGGAACCTTCATCGACTGCAACTGACGTGGTTGTAAAAATGGAACCTTCGTCGACTGCAACTGACGTGGTTGTAAAAATGGAACCTTTGTCAACTGCGTCTGATGTTGCACGTGTTGACCAGGTGTGTACGGTGAAGGAAATTGAAATGTTAATTTTGAACCAGGCATCTTTAGTCTATGCCGCTCCATTTATGACAATTGACTCAATGCACAGGTCCTATTTTTTGTTTTTGTTATATTTTTTAGCTTTTTTTAAAGACATATTTGGTTAATACGATAACTATTTGACATCAATGTTTTGTGCACTATTGTCATATTACATTTTGTGCATTGTCAGTTTGCTTATTTTATATGGAATAACGAACAGTGTTCTTTTATATTTATTGCATAGGGTATTGGTATGTTAAATACTTTTTAAATCTTAGTTTTTAGATAGCTTGATTCATGTTTTCATGTTCGATGTTTCGTGTATTTGTAGTTGTATATGAATTTTACTCTTTGGGGTGCGCTATATAAATAAAGAAATTAATAAATAAATAAATATATTTTAACAATTAGGAGGAGGCTGAGTGGTTCTGGGCTTTGCCATCGTTGCTACAGGATGCTGGCGATTATGATGATGATGATGATCTTCTCGCTCCGAATCAACAACAAAATCAAACGCTGCAGGATTCTGATGGCGCTGAAGCGGATGAGTTTTATTTGATTCTTCATGCCGTGTACCAGTATCAACCCACTCAAAACGTGGACCTTATCACCAATGCACTGAACAAGAAATTCATGGAGACTTTGTTCAACAAATTGAAATGCGCCGAGTTACCAACGAGGTGGGCTGTGTGTGCTCCGAACCAGTTGATTGGTATTTGCCAAATAGGAGAGTCCCCACCTTTTGCTGTTTGTAAATCACTCATCATTTATGCCAACCGAAAAGTGGATTTCTATATTCATGGAAAGCAAGTACTTCTCGACGAAGATAAAAATGGGTTGAAGCCCTTCGATCTGCAGATCGGTCAAAGCGTGAAATTTACATTGTCCACGATATTAAAACTTGTTGACAAGTTGGCAGATTCGAATGTTTGTTGCGGAAATTTCGAAGAGAATTGCATTTCTGTGTATCAAGATGGCATCATCAGTGAAGTGTGCAAAAACGGATATGTCGAAGGTTACTTTAACGATGTGACGTGTGATGGAATAGCTTATTCCAAGACGGTCAGAGCCAATAACTGTGTTTTTCTAATGAAAAGGAATCTAGTAAGGTGTACGGAGTGTTGCAAACTAAGGAGTTCAATGCAGTTGTCCAAATACAAAAGGAGGCTCGAGACTCCTCCGGAGAAATTTGAAGCGGTCACGTCGCATGTGGGTTTTGACTATTTGTCACCGGAACAGAAGAAGAGACGTTTACGTAATCTTGCTTCAGCCTACCAGAAAGAAAAAAGTATCACTAGACAATTGAAACAGAAGACTGCAGCCAGAAATGTCACCAAAGTATAGCGGCGGGGTGGTTTGATTTAAATTAAGTCGATTAAAAAAATGAACCTTTTAAATCTGGATTCAATGTCTTTTTTGTGATCTCGACCGTGACAATTATTATATTTTTTTGGACGACTATCGGAGCAGTATTTTCCAGAAAAAATGTCACAAATATTGCATTTGACGAATAGAGAGGTTTCACTGTACTCTTGTCAAGTCATTTTGCAATTTAATGAATCATCATGTGTTCCAACGGATCAAAGATTGAGATTGAATTTTTTATTTAGATTTACGAAAATCGCATATGACATACATTTTAGAGTTGAGTTTGTACACATTTTCAGTGTATAAAACCGTAATTATGAATAAGTAATGTACTGCATGCACTAGTTGTAAAATTTTCATTATTCGGTAACTTGTAAACCATGCCCGATAGAAAAAGGATGTTTTTAGGCTAGGACCAGTGTTGCGATTGATGAAAATTAAGGCAATGTTGCTGCTTAATGATGAGGAAAACTAAGGGCAATGTTGCTAATAATAAGGAAAATGAACAATTTGAAAGCAATGTCAATAGTCGATGGTAATTTTGTATGTTAAGTATAGTGCATTAATTTCCAACCTTTTTAGAGTTTAAAAATTTGCATAAAAGTCCTCTTTTTGATAGGGTGTATAACCATTGAAATGTATATTTCAGAATAAGATTTTAACTAACATTAACAGCTGTGACCCCTCGGAAAGAAAAATCGGCATCTCTCAAAGGGTTCGGAACCTAGGCTATAGTGGCCCACTTGTCTTCAAGAGGATGAGACGAGTTTCATACCTGCAGTACCGCATTCCTATCCTATGATTCTTAAGAGGTAAGCCTTCATTCAGTAATTTTTTTCTGCAAGAGCAGGCACATTTAATTTTGCATTGAAATAGAATACTTTTATTTCAATGGGTACTTAATATTTTATATATGGCTGTATAATGAATACAAATGTAAGGGGAGGAGATTCTGAGGGGGTGGCCAAGTTCTTACAAATTCATAGGTGATTTTGTGCCATCATAGGTAAGCTTAACTATTGAACACGTCTTCATTCAGCAGCGCCGACTTTTGGAACCCTACCCGACTGTTTAACCAAATGGCCAAGTGTGCAAAAGTCAATTTAATCGAATGTTTCATTTAGTCAACTAACTTAAGCATACATATCCAAACAACCTTTTGGTTTGAAATTATAACTTCTCATAAAATAAAAATGAAATAAGAACTTCAATAAAACTGAATCTACGACAAAATGTCACGGTAATGTCGTCGACAAAAATCTAGCAATACAAAAATGTCACAAAGAAATCGGTGAAAAATATAACCTAGCCGAACCGAAACTCTAACGTAGTCTCCCGTAAGCAAGCCTAACCTAGTCTTCTGCAAGCACTATCGAGTCTGCACAGATGATAACGTATGAAAATGTCATACTACAAAAATGTGTACAGCGACATTTTGACGTGATACGAATATAACTAAACTAATAATTTTAAAAAAAAACAACTTATCTTACACAATATAATTTTCAATTATTTATAATTATAAATAATGGTTAATTGAACATACATAGTGAACCAAGTAACCCCAAAAAAACGCATAAGCTCCTCCCAATTGTTATTCCACGCAGTGCACACATGTACAACAGGGAAGCTCAATGGAGCAGCAACATTTTTCCGTCAAAAAGCGTCAATAAAAAAAAACAAGTACTGTACATTAAAAAAGCTTTTAAAGCATACACTGGCATGTACAGGTATACTGTATGTATGTACATACATAATACAAAAAAACATTTTTGATTTCAGCATGTTTCGATTAATGCGAATTCAAATTTAGGCGATTTTTGAATAATTCCAATTTTCTATTTATTTATATATACGATTTTGTGTACATCTAATGTACAAAACAACACAACTTTTTAGTTAACGAATTAACTTTGAACGATGCCTGCTCATCTGTGGGAGATGACCCTTCGATGTTAGTAGGTTTCACCAGCAATGTATAGAATCCAAGCATTCTGTAGAATGCCAAAAAAATTGATGCAATGTCATTTACACACATTGCCTAGGCATTCCATGGAATGCCCATTTGTTTTAAGAACAACCGAATTGCAAGAAAGAGATAGGAATAGAAACAGCCAATTACAAAATACAACATCGGTCGTTCTTTAAATGTACTCAACTGAGAAACCCGCTTGTGGTTAACTAACTTAAAGAACCAGCAGCTTCTCCAATAAAAGAAAACTACCAATTGTTGATCATCTTTTCCAGCCAAGAAAAGTACTAATTCGTACATTGCCAATGTGTGCTAGTTATACAATACTTCGGTAATGTATAGAAACTTTTCACATACAGTACTTGGCCAAAAATACGTTAGGCATTCTATACAATACCTGGATTTTACACCTTGACGATAACATGTGATTTTAATGGTTCCAACGTATACTTGGCATCTTGGAACCGATTAATAAGCAAAGTTGCGTGTATCCAGAAATCATAGTTACCCTGTACACGAGTTTGATTTGAATCCAAAAGTTCCTGTTTACTGTTTCAAGTAGCCTTCAATATACGAAATCATTTCAAATTTATTCACGCAATAAATACAGAACAGAATGAAACAACTCTCAAAGATGTTCAAAATCTTAGGGGGGGTTTGTTAAACTGTACATCGTAAAAAAGAAAATAGAAGTGACTTGTCAAACCACGAAAAAGAAAATTCTATTTTATCGTATAAGCTTTTGTAACTTATCACCTGATGTATATACTGGAAAAATACACCTCCGCAAAAAGAAAGAAAAGTCCCGAAATTTTCTAGGTTTACGAAATATTTTTTTTTGGTTCAAAATGTGGTTTTTTGTTGTTGTTGAAACGATCTTCGGGAAAAAAAACCGTTTCCGTACAATTTTGGCAAGGACGTGGTCGTACCGATCACTGCCGTACTGAAGATATAAACTAGATAACTAATTGGTTTGTTGGCATTATAAATCGTCTCGCATGTATTTTGGTTTCAGTTCTTCTATCCGTTTGATGTATTCAGATTTTTCTATACAGCCATCGCACATTTCTCCCCAGTTGTCGAGAACTTTTTTCAGGTCGCGTACTTTGAGTTTCTTCAGATCGACGGTCTTCAAGTCGATGGTTTTGTCTGTTGAAAGAAAAATCAGTGTTGGTGAAATCTGACTACAGAGGTAGGTACGACTGGCCTTACAGCTATTTCATTTGATCCTCCAACATTAGTGACAATCAGAAATACAGAAATGATAGATGATTAACGTGGAACAAGGTTTTATGATGTAGGAGAAAACGAGAGTGCCCTGACGTAGTTTATTAGTAAAAAATGTTGCCCTCTATCACCCCTCAAAGATAGGAATAGTTATTCTGAATCAACCCGTGTACAATAGATGTTAAATTTTTTACCAAAGTAGGCTTTACGTACGTCAGTTTTACGCAAGTTGAATTTCATAACTATTTAAAAAATTATCAACTCACAATAAGGATAATTAAATTATTGGTTAGATTTTACACACATATTTTTGCAAAAATTAATGTAAAGATATCAATAATATTTTTAAACATTTACAGTAACTCAATATATTTAGAATAGAAAACGATTCTAAAAAATCAATCCTTATTCCAGCATGGAATCGAATCAGGGACGCGACAAGACCATAGACGTCCAATAGACTGTTTTTGTTTAAAAATTAAATTTCACCTACTTAAAATATATTATAAATATATTTAAAATATAACATGCTAGGGTATGCCTACAAAACAATTGTGCCTTGGAAAAAAAATAATACAAATGTATGTATCGAATTCAAAAGATTCATTGTGTAGAAATGAATCTTATAATAAATTCAATAAATAAACTAGCACTTTAGCATTAGAATTAATCCAAATGAGCACTTTAACATTTCCACTACTTGTAACTTTTAACTTGTTTCTTATACTGTAATAATATCCACATTTGCAATGGCATTTGAAATGTTACACCTGTTTGCGTTGAAGGGAGGCGTTCTTCTATACAACAGTATCCTTCCATATCTTAAAAAAGCAGTACCTCTTTACAGTCGGTGTCAACGAGTGTACAGTTTCAAAAAGTACAGTGAAAAACATGAAGTACAATTTTTTGAAACGATCGTTAGTAGGGCACGCAACGTACGTTATAGCTACGTGAAACGCTTACCATATCGCAATTCACAAATTTGAGAATCTCTCTTCTGCAATTTTTCACACACTTTATCTGCTGGCATTCCCCAGCTTAGTGGTTTTGACAGCTCGCTAATGATCGACGTTGCCGATTCTTCCAACCCTCCTATGTAGTAACACTACGAAGAAAAAACGTATTCAACATGTCAACAAATTGCATTAAAAATAGTGTGATTGAAACTACGATTTCGATGATCAATGCACCATTTAGCAGAATTCTAAGTTCATCTGCTGACCGTTACTAAGTCTTAAGATATAGTCCGACCTACTGACGCATCGTTACTCACAAACCAATGTATCGATGACAACTTACGAGTCTGTTTTCTTTCCCTTTCGATTCCTCACACGTGCTCTTGAATCGTTTTTCTATCTCTGCTTGAGAGTTTTTCTCATCATCAGCAAGACTGGCTGCAAATTTTCTTATAAACTTCACACATACTGTTGAGGAAACAAAAGAGGATTTCAAAAATTGTTACCCTTTCATGGCACTCTTGAAATGTCTGAAACAACCTACTAGTAAAATCACAGGACAATTCCTTATATGTACATTATTAATTTTATGCTGACAAACATAACATGTAAATATCACTTTTTGGCTACTGTTTAATAATCAAATGCTTTATTTCCTCCTCATCAAGCGTGTATCCTATCTTCAAAGAATTAACCATCCTCAAGTGAAATTATTTTAATTTCGGTCAACTCAAATTGGAGTCACGCACCACCCATTTTCACAGTCTCGTTGGTTTGGAATTGTTGTCTTCCAATCTCATGGTCGCTTGGTCGTACAAGTGATAGCCACCTTTTCAGTAAAATGACAAACGAAATTGGACGACGAGTCCAAAACCATTGAGACTGTAGAAACGGTGGTCCTGAAGAAATGCTTCGTTGTGAGAGTCATCGAGAAGTTGATTACACGTTCCAATAAAGTGTTTACAGGCGAATAAAAGGTGTACATTGACACTGACCTACATGATGTGCGTTTATGTCATTTTGTCATTTACGAGTGAAACTTATTTTTCGATACCCTCCATGTATATCACCCAATACACTTTACTATAATACTAAGTAATAGGAAATTGCCGGTATTTTGTTTTTACGTGATAGTTCTATTACAATGATTGGTGTTTCAACTCGATTTGAGTTTTAATCATAATCACTAGGTTATAAACTTAAAAGTGCAGTGTGTGTCTAGTTTTTCACTATACACAAACAGTCTTCATATTACCTTCACATTGGTCTTCTTTTAGTAAGCAATTGGAAACATGAACACTACAATAAAAGAGTGTTAGAACGAACAACAATACCAGTTCAATTCTGTTCCAATTCATTTCAATGTTTTGTAAAGTGCAAGTTCAATAGCGTGGCTAAGTTGTAGACAAGTGAAATAAACTTATAGTGAAGAAATAGTTCGAGTTGTTCGATGTGTCGGCTTGTAACAACCAACTATGTGATGTGAATCGAACGTGGACTTTTTCTTCCTCTCCACGTTGATCTTTCAAAAGGGAAAACCGGAAAAAGATTTGTCCACTTCTGATTGGTTAATTCTTTTGATAATATTAATAAAATTAATATTTTTTGTTTATTCTTGTTTTGTTTTTGTTGTTGTGATTTAACTTTTTTTTATTTTTGTTTGTTTTGATGAAAATTATTGCTTTATGCGTATAAATATTATTTTTATTTTTTTAAAAAAGGAGAAAATTATTTTAAACGCTTCACTAGAATTTTGTATCTGGTGGTGGTAGTGTTGGAGTCTCACTAAACTTTTATTTGTAAAACTAGTTTTGTAATGATTTTTAAATATATAAATAATATTTTGAAATAAATCACAAAATGATCCTCAAAATTTAATTTTTAATTTTTAATATGTTTAATTCTTAATAAAATCAACTTTTAGTGAGACGTGACACATCTTGATGTTCGGGTTTTTTGAAATAACAAGAACAAAATCAACAAAATGGCCGTGTTTGGTATTCGAGTTGGTTCGACGACTGCGTCTTTAGCCGTTTATCAGGTAAATTTTGAATTCGTTCGTTATCTGGAAATGATATAGTCCTACTTAAACACGTCAAGCAGATGTTCGACTATCATTTGGTTTAATTTGATTCGTTAACTAGTTAAAAATGTTTGACATAAAATGCACGTGGGTAAGGTTTGCACGTGCTTTGAAACTTCAAAAGCAATTTTTAATTGCTTCCTATTTGTAGCTACTGTAGTATCAGGGACTTATAGGCACATTAAAAAATATGTCAACTAATAGGCAAAGAAATTTTAATTATTTCAATTTTTTTTCTTGTTTTAAAAAATTACATTTATAACGTTCTATAAATTTTCACAGTATTTCTAATTTTATCGACATAAAATATAGAATTATTTTTGAGCGATTTTGATAATAAAATAATGACTTAAATAATCAATATTAATTAATTTATTATTTTTTTCCATACATTTTATATTAAAAATTTTATTATTTATAAATTTTTTTTATATGAAATTATTGTAAAATATATATCTGGGTCACATTACAGTCAGAAAATTTTATAAAAATTCAAATTGTGGTTTCACAGTAATTTACTGATTTCACCCCAATTTACATTTTTCCTTGTCGATTGAAATATTTTACGCTAAGAATTCCAAACTTTATAATTAATATTACATACTCTTGAATTTTATGGAATTATTATAAGTTTAATTTATAATTATTTTTTTTTTCCAAAGGACGATAAAGTTGAAACAGTTGCCAATGATGTCGGCGATCGTACAACTCCAGCAGTTGTTGCTTTCACCAATGGCGAGAAGGTACATAAATTAATTAATTTATTTATTTTATTTCGAATTTATATTAATTTTGTTAACTACTGTTACATAAAACATAACTATTTGTCAACTTGTAGTCGGTGGGTCTGGCAGCTCGACAGAACATGTTTCGCAATTCCGCCAACACTATTTGTCACGTGAAATCCATTTTGGGATTGGCCAGCGATGCCCCTGAGGTGGAACGTTATAGAAAAACGCATTTCTGTAAAGTAAGGTTCAGATTATTATTATTATTATTATTTTGCTCTGAAAGTTGATATTTTTCACTACATTGTTATTATTATTATTATTTGTGTGTGAACAAATAATAGTTGGTAGACGAGAAAGACGAACTTCATTTTGAAATCATCAACGGGGAAGGAACGAGAAACGTGTATTCGTGTTCAGACGTCTTGAAATTCATCTTCTTAAAATTAAGAGGTGGGTTGTCTTTATTCTTGTTGACCTTTGGGTGTGGTCCATCTTAATCGCTGTAAGAATGAATACCCTTAATTGACAAATTCAAATATACATTTTCTTAACTTATCCAAAGATGGACCATACCCAATAGTCAACTGCTAATCAATAAACGTCCTGACTGAATTCACGCTAATAACTTCAATTAACGTATCTATTATTATTTTTAGACTTTGCTAATCATCGTTGTGGTGAAGCTAAATCGCACAACGCTGTCATCTCTGTTCCTGCTCATTTTACCGAAAAACAACGAGAGCTTATGATGTTCGTGTTCATTAATTTGATTTTGGTTCAAATTATGATTTGTTATTATTGTCATTTTGATGTTTCAATTTGATTTTATTTTGACATTTTCAATCATCGCAGTAAAGCAGCTGAGAGCACAGGAGTTAACGTATTGCAGGCGATATCGGAACCTTCTGCTTCTCTTCTAGCCTATCATATTGGGCAAAAACATACAAATGAAGAATGGTAAATTCCTTTTTTGCTTTAAAGAAATTAGTATGTATACAGGGTGTTCCTTAAGAGTCTAGTTAAAATTTGATTAGACTTTTCAGGAACACCCTGTATAATTTGTTTATATTTTTTGGTTTAGTTATTGCTTAGTTTACCGATTGGGAGGTACGTCCTTGGATATCACTGTGGTTCACGTATTCAGCGGCATGTACGAAGTTTTGGCGCACAATCACCATTCGGATATCGGAGGAGATGATTTCACTCAGGTGTTGGTTAATCATTTTGCAGAGGAATTTCATAGGTAGGAATCGTGTGTTATTACTGTATTTTTATATTCGCTTCACTTGTGAGTGAGCTGAAATTTGAAACGTATGCTGGCATGGACAGACGTCGGATGATAATGTACTGCATGGTCTCTAGTGGACCAAAAATCGCATTAAACCGAGTCCAATGTAATCGCGTAAGTGTAATGTAACAGAAATCGAAAATTAAATTTCTCAAAACTTGCTGTGTAGTCCAATGCACTAAAATTAGTGTCAAACGAGTATCCGAATAATTCGAATAAGAGCATTGACAAAAATCACATAAATCGAAAATGGAATGTTTCAAAACTCGCCTAAATTGAATATCACATTAGGCTTTAATCTAAATTTGCATAGATTGAAACTCACATAAATTCGAATAGCACGTTACTCAATTCGCATAAGTTGAAACTTGCAGAAATCGAAAATGGAATTACTCAAAACTTGCATTCATCGAATGACGACAATGTATAAAGCATATTTTTAATATACTTTTTTATTACTGTTTATTATTAGTATTATTATTATTATTATTATTGGTCGGCTGTTTAATACAATAAATTGAAATTATTAACTTACCTAGGCAATTCAAACTCGACGTCAAAGAAAGCAGAAGATCCTTATCCAAGTTGGTGTCGGCATCGGAGAATTGCAAACACATTCTTTCGAGCATGAGCACCGCTCACTGCTTTGTCGAATCACTACACGAAGGAGTGGATTTCAGCTGTAACATCACCAGGTGAGAAGGAAACGAATCGCCGACGTTGACGATGTTACCTTGTCGAACGAAGCAACGTGGTCGATTTTCATATCGATAATGTTTAATTTTGATGTTTGCAGAGCCAGATACGAATCCCAGATTGGGCTCATCATTGCGCAATGCTTAAGTCCGTTGGATTCGGTTCTGCAGAAGGCACAGTTAAAATCCAATGACATTTCAAAGGTGGTTCCAATAGTTTCATTGACCATTATTTTTTTTTGTTTATAATTAGCCGATAATTATATTTTTAATGATTATTTATTTTTAAACTATTTTTTCTCGACATCTATAGATAATATTAGCTGGTGGTGCAACAAAAATGCCCAAACTGCAACAGAGCTTGGGCGATTACTTTTCGTCGTCGTCGGAAGTTCTTTCATCCATCGCTTCGGACGAAGTCATTGCTATCGGTGCTGCCAATCAGGTAACGAGGGGGCAAGGATTATTTTCACTAGTGTTGGATCGAATGCAAGAATTTTGAACGGTGTTATAAAAATAAATTGTCAACAGGCTGCCATCGCTTGTAAGAGTCAAGTTCCTACCGATTCTCGAATTCTCGTTTTATCTAAAGGTATTTACGTAAAGGTATGTATAGAAGCAATTTTTTTTGACGTCGAATATTATATAGTGTCCTGAAAGTCGTGCTCCCGATTTCTTTTTATTGTGACGTTACTATTATTTATTTTGTCACATTTTCGAAAAGCAACTAAAAAATGTACGATTCGCTTTGTATCAACTTTGGTGTATTGTAGGGTTACCAAAAACAAAACTTAGTTCAAACTTTATTTTTGACACAAGTTAAGCATAAAATAAAAACCAAATTTCGCTTGTTTGTTTTTTTAAATACACCAAAATTATTTTTAAAAAATTTGAATTGCTTTTTAATAATGTGGGGAAAAAATGAGGTGATGACTTTTGGAACACCTTTTATAAACGTTTTCTAATTGTCATTTGGTTTTAAAACAAGACTATTGACAACGGCACCAGTAGCCACCATTGCGTCGTGCCACCACTCACGCTCATTCCTCTCCACAAGCAACACGTCTTTCAGCTCGCTAAAACATCGTCGTGCCGTTTTGAAATATTTCAAGCCGATTCAAGTCCCGACAGTGTACTCAGCAACGTCCACGAGCTTGGAAAGGTATCAATTCTATCAACTTGACATCTTGTCGAGGTGCATAGTACGTTTCCTAGTTTGAACCAAATAAAAATGGATACTTTTCTTTTGTTTTCCAAAAACAAGGTGGTCATGCATGGGCTCCCGGCTGACAGTGCGGAGATCTTAATCAGTCTCAACATGAAAAGGTACGTAGTTATATAAAAGGTCCATTAACCGAGAGACGCGCGTGTTATGGTTAATTTATTCGTGTTCACATAGTCTTGCTCCATAAAGCTCAAAAGTGCAACTGTTCAATGCACAAGAAAAAATTTGGTGACGAGTAGCTCATTACAATGTCAATTATAGAACGATAAACAGGCAAAGTACAGAACTATAACACAACAATTTATTTGGCTTTGCGTTTGTAATGTATTGTGTAAAATGATTCGTGGTTTGTTTATATTTTTTTTTGTTTTTTGTTTTTTTTATGAAAACACAAAAATTGAAAGAAAAAAAAATACATTTAAACAAAAAAAACTTCATGGGGACACTTTTCGTGACCGAGACGTACTGTTTGTTTCACAGCTGTAACGTAATCAAAGTTGTTTAAATTATTTACAGAGATGGTCATCTTCATGTCACGTGTACCGAAAAGCATACATCTCAAACTGAAGGGATTGTAGTCGAATCGGCAAAACTCCTATGTGATTGTTAATTTTAATGACGCTACTTTTCCACTATTAAGGTTGACAAAGAATAATAAAATAAAGTTATTTTTAACTTGAATGTTTCTGTTTTTGCTGGTTTAAGAAAAAGAGAAACGTCAAAACAGGTACTTGCGGCATGACCTAGTGCCACATCGACATAAAATTCTTTTATGCTCGGGCTTGCCGGTTTCTTCATCGGAATTGGATGAATAGCGGCCTTCACCAGCAGTGTCACCTGGAAGACAAAATAAGTCGGTTCAGTCTTGAATCAATTGAAGGGTGTTCCGTAACATTTTTGTCAAAACCGACCTAAAAGCATTTTTTCGAATGTGTCAAGTACAATTTTGAGCCAAACAATAAAAGGTGCAGATCTTTAAAAGCTGTTTCCTCGAAATTGTAAAAATGTTACTTGGCACCTTTTTTTTTACGCCAGGCCCTTCGATTTAATCTGGCAACGTTGGAATATGAACTACATGTACTAGACCGGAGTACTGTCGATAATGCCAGGTCATGAATAGAATAACATTTGACATGGAAGAAAACAGAATAACAGCTATTTTTTCCTTCATCACATTGATTTTAATTGTTGTTTTGAGTCATTAGTTTTAATTGTTAAAAGAAAAATGATGAAAAATGCATCAATCGCTATATTACCTGTCATCAAATAATCGAACGTAAGTTCTTCTCCGACACCAATATTTCTTTTCGAGAAAAAGGCAAGGCGTGGCAGTCGAGGATCGAGTGTGTTTATCCATACACCGTAGACGACTAAATTGGGCTCGCACTAGTGGTCGGACAAAAAAATAGACATCAATAAGACTTGAAACAATAACAAAATCGTCATTATTGACTCCGCAACTCATTACTAAGTTGCTGTATTGTACTTAATAACTGTGGGGAATAGTTTAATAGTAATTAAACTACATTGCAGCAACACTTAAGTTTGAGAGCAGCCGTTGAAAGATAATGCTCCTTGTTGTACAAGTTAGGAAACAGAGCAGAGCCTGCAGGAGTCCATCCAGTGAAATCAAAATGGTTGTATAAAATTAAGTACAAAGGAGATGGGAGACTGCTATCGAGCCAGGTGGGATAGGCTCAAAAGGTTCAACTGGATGACAACGAAACCTTTTCACCAGTAGTGAAGACAGAAACAATAAGGTTGTTATGACAAACTGCAGTCAGTACCGAAAGAAGTTATTGTTCGTCAATGTGATGTTAAAACCGCATTTTTGCACGGGGATTCGGAAGAGTTAGTCCTCATGAAACAACAGCCACAAGGGTTTAGCCATGGAAAGAAAGATGAAACTTGCCACTTTAGCATTGATGGCCTAAAACAAGCAAGTCGATGTTGGAACAAAAAGTTTCATCAAACTCTGATCAAGTGCAACTTTGAGCAATCTAAAAATGATGAAAGAGGACAAATTTTAACGCTGGGAATTCATGTTGACGACATAATTAGTGTGGAGTTATTGTCAAGTTCGACAACAACATCGGGTTATCAGCATGCTCCCAAAACCACCAACTGTCATTCTCGTGCTAAGCACCTTAAACTAATTAAGAAACGACCCTTCCTGATCTCCGGGTCTTGCCTACCGAATGGTTCATGAAGTGGGATACGTTTCCATGATAGGCAGCATCGACTGTAAATGGGCAATCGCTGTCGTTGTAGTCCAGATCAAACAGATACGTGCGCCCTTGAGCATCGTAGACTTTACCGCGTCTTTCGGCTTCTTCGCTAGTGATCACCTGTTAAGCCCAAACACTTGGATAAATGTCAACCGTTTCAGATAACTTACATGAATTTTTGTACAGGGGGAAAAACAATTTCTCACCTCACCGACATATTCCATGACAAACATATCTTTTTTGATGGGTTCCATTGCTTTGACGCCCCACCCGCATCCGTTAGCTGTCCGAAAAATGGCCAATTTTACCTGCAAAGAGAAAGGTGGATAAAGACGTTAGTTGGATGGATGACAACCACCTTGATTAACGCTGGCACGCTTCTTGCCTTACGGCCGTGCTGAACCACACGGTTAGGACATTCTGGAGGGCATTTACATCTGGAATTGCATTCGTAGATCGGCGACCTCCTCGGGATGCGTAGCTTGCGTGCTTTGGTGTACGGAAAGTCACTGCCGGACTGGCTGGGACAACAACACTTTCGATTTTCAAAGCAATCCTTGCATTCACATCCAATCAGAGGATCGTCGGGTATCACGATACCGTTGACGGGTTTATAGTCATTGGTATAGGTAAAGTTCTCAGGAGGTCCTTCCAAGTCGACGTCATTCTCGACGACAATCGGTGCAGGGTCGGAAGAGATGGCGTTGATCGAATCTTCCCAGTCTTTCAATTTCTGAAGTACACTTTCCCTTTTCAGGTTCCAGTCTTCCACGATGGTACCGATGAGCAGCTATACAATTTAAATCGGAAAAACGATTAAAGAGCACGACCGCATGCGACTG
Source organism: Cryptops parisi (assembly GCA_034695005.1). NCBI lineage: Eukaryota > Metazoa > Arthropoda > Chilopoda > Scolopendromorpha > Cryptopidae > Cryptops > Cryptops parisi. The sequence continues at coordinate 16,536 of JAQIWH010001165.1, read as the reverse complement.
TGAAGCAGACAAAAATTTCACCAACTAACGTATCATCGAAACTACAGTATTGGTAAATGACGTTTCGAATTTAAAACCACCGATAACGACCCAGAGCATTCTGCCACACTGTGGGTGGAGTCACCCCCAATGACGTATCGATGAGCAGTAATGAGCTACTCAGGATGTGCTTGCCCAATTGTTACCATGGCAACACATGGTTGTCACTTCAACAGCCATTGGCTAAGCAGCATCCATTAAAGTGGGGCTGTCACGTTCAATTTTTGGTCATCGTTTTACTTTCGTTTTGCATTCGTCATCCGTAAAACGGAAAACCGTTCTCAATTTGGCGGCAAAACTCTTTGTTTCCTTCCCAGCATTCTACGCGCCGTTACCATGCACAGCGGGCTGGCACTCAATTTGCGCTCCACTTGCTTTTAAAAACCGAAGAGAATAATTGAAACCTATCACTCGAATTTGAAACTCGCAATCATAAAATGTTTGCTTTTCTAAAAACATTTGATTGCCTCGGAATCCCCGATTTTGAACTGCGGGCCTGCGCTGCCAATTGTTCTGCTTTGTGATTGGCCAATTTTGTGGTTCGACCACAACTCAAACGGCAAGAATTCGCGCCCTACTTGCTTTTAAAAGTCGAAGAGAATAATGAAAACACATCACTTTAATTTAAAACTTGTAATCTACAAAAATAGGTATTTTTTGGAGAATACGAATGACAAAAGCAAAACGAAACGAAAACCATGGTCGACTTCCTCGGAAGGTGTCTCAAAACGTCATCCCACGGTGGGTCGAAAGGCTCGACCCGAAAAACTCGCCGTTGGGCGGCGTAGTTTCGTCTTGGTTTCGTTTTGGCCAAAAGACGAACGTGACAGTCCCGCTCGAGTGTTATTCGAAACAACATGCTTACACGTGGCGAAGCCGGTTGTGCCAATGGTGAAATTGCAGCTGATCTACTTTTGGCAGGTTTCTTAGTCATCTTTTGATTATAGTCGAGTATGGCAGTTAACGTTTCGACACTGGGTTTGGTGATTTTCGGGAAGAAAGCATCGAGCTTCCTTTGTTTTGTTTCGGAGGCTAGTTCAACGTCGTGGGACGAAAGCGTGCTAGAAACCAAAACGACAAAGGATGTGAAATCACGCTCCAAAGAATACTTTTAAAAATAGTCGTCAAAAGAGAAAAGCAGCCAACCTTGCCCGGTGATACTGTTCGATGAGTTTCTTGCAACAGCGAAGATTACTCAGTGGTTCCCACGTACTCTGGCTGATAGGCCACCCCTTCCATTTGACAAAATAGAGATCGCCGTTCTGAAATGGATGTCGGTTTAAGTTGAATCAAACGATTCCCAAAAACGAGATTCAACGGTGAATTAAACGACGATGACTTACTTCGTTTTGCCCATGATCTAGAATGGCTTCCACTTCGTACTGGGGTGTTTTCCTCTTTCGTGAACGTTTCGTTTTACTTGTAACAACATCTGCGTGGAAAAAAACACAACTTTTGTTATTATTGCACAACTTTGCCTGGCATTTCTTGTCGACGAGTGGCGTACTTATCGACGATGTTCCCCTCCCAACTCCTCAATTGTATCATATTGTAGCTTTGTTATTTATAAACATTTCCATTTATTATTTAGATTGTCTAAAAAAATTAACTCCGATTTTATTGTTAATTAAGTACAACAACAAAGGTGTATTAAAAATTGCATAATTTATTACCTGTTGATTCCTAATAATAAAGGGGGGTGCCTTCACCCCCTTTTTTTTTTATATAATAACCTTATTTCTCACTATCAACTATTAGTCATCGTCACAACGATTACAACTTGATATTTAATTACTCCCATTAATCAATATCCATAAGTGAAATAGATATTTAAATAGTTGAGATGTATGTTACTATTTTCATTGTTATATAACTACATGTCTATAAATGTAACAATGTTTTATCATTTTTTAGAATGTCGATGCCAACTCACCCTCATTGTTGATGTTGAAAAACAGTCCTTGTTCGCGGCAAGTTCGCGCTATGGCTTCGAGCTCTTGCAAACAAGGGATGATCGGTTCTTTCAGCTCCATTTCTTCCAGCTTCCCCCGAACTGTTGGGGCAGTCAGCACATTTAAAACTTCTTGTTGGAACAAAATAAAAGGGGGATAAATAAATAAATATCACCGCCAAAAATCGGTTCGGTTTGGCTTCGAATCGAACAAGTTTTTTTTTTTTTTTTGGAATGAAGGCGGTTGTTCGATCTCCCGTTGGTTGAAAAGTTTCACGTGACCCGGTTCGTTAAAATAATCGGCGGCAACTTGTGGGGATTTGGTTGTAGAAAGTCCTGCCCATTTTTAGCCGAGATTGACACATCGTTCGCGTTCGCGTTCACTTTTGGCTTTGTTTAGCGTTCTAAGCGCGAAAACCGTCCAAAGACAGTGGACATATTGTATAAGATTGATGTAAGTGACACGAGTTATCGACTGTCTTTGGACGGGTTTTTTTCGCCGAAAGCGCTACAGCGTCCAAAGTAAACGTAGCCAATGTCTACCTACAAATGGCGGGTAATCACAAGTTTTTCAACAAACACTTCGACTCACTACATGGATTCATGACATCATAGTACATTATTCTTGTAAAAGTAAAATTGACAGTAGCCTATGAATAATAATGGATATAATATAATATTGATAAGGAGCTGTTTTATTTGTAGGCCTACAATTGATTTGCTTGCTTCTTGTTTAAATGATTGTAGGAAACAATGTCAAAAACAAGATGTCACAAAACATAATTTTGGACTTGTTTCTTTGACGTCTATTTGTTTTGCCTTTTTTCCCTTATTCTTGTTGTTGACTTTCGTTCCTTTGTTTCCTAGACTCGTCTAAATAGGACAGTTGTCTGGTCTGAGCGTTTTGTCGATTGAGACTATAAAGTTTTCTATATTTTCATATCTGCAGTTAATCAACATGGCAACTCCTTCAGAAAAAGTGGAGGTGATAGCTCCAGCGATATTAAGTTTTTGTCAACTTTTTGCCGATAGTAGTCATGTGCCCTTCATCGCTCGCAGTCTGTTGAACAGTGTCAAGCCCAATAACGACACCCGTACGCTCGTCATCAGCACCCTTATAGCGAAGCCGAAAGCCAAGAAATACAAGCGCAAGAAAGCCAGAGCTGAATCTCGCATCTCTCGCTTGCTGATGCACTTGACGGATTTTGCATTTAAAGAGCACTTCAGGCTTTCTCGAACAACGGCCGAGGTATCGACGAGTTAGAAAATCGCCTAATCGAATTATCCTGAACAATCATGAAGCTTAACTGTTTTTTTTTTTTCAATGTTGTTTCAGCTACTTCTTGGAATTCTGCCTTCGAATCCGAAGGAATCGAAACCAGGCCGACCCCCTATCAAAAAAGAAGTGGGGATCCTGCTGTCGCTTTGGACGCTCGGTAACAAAGAATCGTTCCGAGAAATAGCCGAGAGGTTTGGACTCAGTCCCGGACATGCGTATCGCGAATTTTCCAAATTCTGTTTCAACGTGTGCGCGAAAAGAGAGCAATTCATCGCCTGGCCGAAGGAAGAGGATGCGAATCGTACCGTCGAGGAGTTTTCCGCAGGGTGCAGCGAACGTGGCATCAGTTTTCCCAGTGTTCTCGGCTGCATCGGTGGTACGCACATAAGGATTTCGTCCTACAAGCAGACCAACGTCACCAACGAGAACAACGAGTTCATGCAACTGCAAGCTGTCTGCGATGCTGCCTTGCAGTTCACCGACGTGTTTGCCGGATGGCCAGGTTCGGACGACGGCGAACAGATCTACGAGATCGCATCCATTTTTCAAATCATCGTCAATTGGGAGGAAATGAACCTGCCTCCGGACGCCCACGTCTTGGGTGACTGTACTTATCCTCTTCACCAACATCTGATGATCCCTTACGGCGACGACGGACACTTGACGGAATGCCAGCAGTTGTTCAACGCCACGCTCGACTCTTCTAGAACCGTCGTCGAGCAGGCTTTCAAACTGTTGTTCAGGCGTTTCAGACGTTTGAGATATTTGCACGTTTTCAGGAAACAGCTTCCACCTCGATTGGTGGTCGCCGCGTGCATTCTACACAACTTGTGCATCATCAAAGGCGACGTGATCGCCGATGACGGCGATTCCGAGCCTCTTATACACATTGAAAGACAGACTATCGATTTTGATACGACCACGTATGACTACGAAGGAGCTTTGAGGAAACGAGATGAGATAGCCGATGCTTTGTGGGTAGCAACTCATACTCAGTGATTGCAATTTGGTAGTTATGTGTTAAGTTGCTGCTGCCACCATGGAATTAATTGTTAACTAACCTAAACTGAGGGTATAAACATCGGTTTAGATTAGTTAATAAAACAACATTAGATAAAATATGTTTTTTAAGGCTCCTAAACCACTTCACTGATCGCAACAAAAAATTTGTACGTGACTAGATTTTTTGCCAACGCATGTTGTCAGTTCCGTTATATAAACTTTTTAAAGGTGGACATTTTGGCATGAAGTGGTTATGCGCATGATTATTGAATGAAGGTATCATAGTATATAGTAACAACTTACAAGGGAAGGTTCCGACATGTAGCTCACACCCAGAGGAGTGATATATATTTTCAAATACTCTGTTCTAGAGTGAGTGAAAATCACCTAAAAATTGACAAAGGGAGGGAGTACATGAAACCTGAAATTTTGCATGTTAAATCCCATAAGTAATGTCTCAAACGTTATTTCTCGAAAAAAAAAATTATTTCATTGTTCTTATTAAAAATAATTTCCACAAAAAATCTTGAATTACAGAAATTAAAATCTTGAAATAAAGTCTAAAAAAAATCTTGAAATACAGAAATTCAAATGCTGTATTATCGATACTGAAAATAATATTCCACAACTGATAACTTCCACATCGAAATTTCAATATCAAAATACAAAATGACTACCAATACCACTCTCATCAAGTGAACAGCAAAGTTCTTCTAAAATAGTAATATAACAACAACACAGTGTGCAGAAACGTATTATTTGCATTAAATTAGAATGGTTAAACCACATATAGCAAAGCCGAATAACATTTGAAACAACATAGAACAAAGCCAGCAAGTTATTGTTGTCCTTTTTGAAGTAAGTTCATAATTGAATCTAGATTGGGCAGTGTTAAATATATTCTAGCTCTCAATATTAATAAACTCAACTTTTGCTTTTTTGACAAAATTCTTGCATAAAGACATTGTTTTCGTCAAATTAACTTGATCTGCATGCTTTGTAATAAAATGAATGAATTTGTTTTTCGAGAAGTTGGAGACTCTTCTTATGAGATTTAACACGTAAGATTTCAGGTTTCGTGTACACCCCCCTTTGTAAATTTTTATTTTAAAAATTTTCAAGGACACCTAAAACATAGTATACTTGATTTCTGTAGGTGAATTTTACTCACTATAGAACAGAGTATTTGAAAATATATATCACTCCTCTGGGTGTCGCAACCTTCCCTTGTTAGTAACATAACATTATGCCATGATGATGTGAATATCATCATAAACTCTCTCCAAAAAAAAAAACCTGTGACACTGTTTCAACAATAGCATTGTTTTGAAACGAATGCCAATAATACAAACAAGTCCATACCTTAAGCTTTAGATTGACAGAAATGTTTTTTTATAATTTGAAAGTGCCAGAAGTTTTTCCTCAAAACTACGTTCTTCGGTTACAGAAATTCGGACCCTATTTCATAGGTGGAAATATTTTTATTTAACAAATCGTCATGGTAAAATGTGGAATGGTATTGTAAATAGTATTTCACACAAGAATTTTTGTGTGCGTGTTTCATCATCATTATATACAGTGTTTGGGTACGACGTCGAAGCTATTGCTTGATGTATAATTTTAGAACTTCGGTCAACGCTTGCATAGCTTCAACTTTTTGTTTCTCGGACGCAAGAAATTCTTGCCACCGTGCGTCGTCCTTCTCTTGCCGTTCCCTTTGTTCGGCCGCTTGTTTCGCGAAGAAGTCTTCGAACCATTTCGGAGGTTTGTCGTCTTGCATGGCGTGCGCACCCCTTTTACGTGGCGTTGGTTTGGCAACGGATACGAAGTCGAAGCAATCGTCCGTTTCTTCCATGGTCAAAGGCGAAGTTGGGTTCGGTACGGGTCGGAACGGCCGATTGGTTGGTTTCCTATAACAGGTCGATGTAATTTTCTCTTTTGGCAGCGTTTTATCAAGCGAGTTTTGGTTTTTGTGACCGAGTACGTCGTGCATAAGTTTGTAATACTTCCACGTCGGTGCATCCTCCCCGCTTCGGTTGGCTTTGTCGCAGTTCCGTTTATACGTTACGAGCAAGTTCTTGTATTTTTCCGTACACTGAATCCATGTGATGTCGTAACCGTTGTCTTGCATCGTCTACGAAAGCATAAGCGTCTTTATTTAATCGTTAATTTTCAACTTGGACATGTTTACCACTTTAAGGACTGGTTTGGGTCTCGTACTAATAAACGAACGCAATCCCGTAATTCATCACCCCATTTGTTTTTATTATAACATTTTAGCGATGTGAGAAAAAAATGAAAAAAAGTTATTAAAACTTTTTTCTCACATCGCTAAAATGTTATATTAAAAACAAATGGGGTGATGAATTATGGGACACCCACTTTGAAATGTACGACAATTGCAAACTAATTTTAATATGAATCGTCTTGGACCATACTGAACTAAGTCAAAACACTTAAAACGATGTTACGTATCGTTTTTTCAATAGGGTTGATTGTGCCGTGTATCTCGCTCTAGTTGGCCCAGCAATGTAATTCTTAGTCCATGGCTTAACTCAAAAAGTGAGTTAGTTCACTATGGTTGAAGAAGATCCCTATATGCTTCAGCATACCTTGGAGATTTTTTTCCACAACTTCTGTTTGGATATCGGCTTGTTGTAGTCTTCTTCCATCGATAACCTTGTTTCCAGTAGCAGTTGTGTCATTGTATCGTTCCAGTTAACTCTGGTATCTTGAACTGTAACATACCCAACGTGTAGTTTAAATCATTAACTCCATTTTGTGTCATTTGCAATTAGAAAAACTTTTATCTCATGTATGCCTGAATTGGAGGTTTTTGTCAATAATTGTAAGTTTTAAAATGTACCATATTCTTCACCTGCAACCTCGATTGGCGTTGTTGTGCACGTTATACCCGTCAAGTCTTGCTGTTCTGCAGCTTGTGTGACGACAAGGCCTTCTTGGTCCAACGAGCATGGCAGTAGAATTTGTTTAACACCTTCAGTCTTGATAACCTGAACGAACCGTTCTTTACTGTGTGGATCTGGAAAGAGATACAATATATTTTCTTCAATGGCGTCATTCGGAATTTCTCACTGGACACTTCTCGACCAACTAAAATTCTCAAAAATTTCAGACCGTGAGAACGGTTAATGCGGCACTTTAAACTGATTTTACTTCTAGCAATTTTAATGTTTGAAGAAATACTTATCTTACTGACCAGGTACACCTTTTTAAGGACACAACAACGTTTCGCCTTCCATCTAAAGGCTTTATCCAAAAGTATGTATGGGCTTTATCAAATGGAAAAGTGCGAGAGTTCACGTGTATCTCGCGCGTGCACACACTTACTTGACCTTTCTTCTTACCTGACAAAGCCTCTAGGTGGAAGGAAAATTGCTTCCCTACCTTTCTTTCTTATCTTGATGAAGCCTCTTTGCGGGAGGCGAAACGTTGCGTTTCGAGGTGTCAAAAAACGGGTCTACCAGGTCAGTAATATGTAAAAGAAATCAGCATCACCTTGTTTTAATAATGTTGAAATAATTTAAATATATATTTTATCTGAATGTAAAATTTATAAACTTTATTTGGTAACAGAATTTTAGCTTTATCATTATTATTATTATTAAAGTTATTAGTATTTGTTCCATAAGACAAAGCTAAATTTTTTAAAAAATGTTTTGTTTGGTATGATTTTTTTGTTAATTTTTAACTTTTTCCAGTTATATATCCATTGGCCATGTTCACTTTGTAGGCTTTAAGCGCTTACAGCGCAAAAACCGTCCAAACAGTCGATAACTCTTGTAACTTACATGCAGGAAATGACACATCACTGCGTTTAGAAATGCAACTGCCGTTTCTTTATTATCCATCTCAACTCGCACCCAAAGGACTTTTAACGTCCGAAATGTCACTTTACCTGCAGAATGAAACTTGGCGGCTAACGCTTCATCCAATATGAAATGAATTTCAGTGCCATTATTAGCAAATTCCACTCTTTGAGCAGCTGCCATGACTACTAAAATGCAGTTGAGATGGAAACTTGGTGGTGTTCACATCCCTGCGTCAGAAACGTTTTCGCATCTACGGAGGTTCTCAACATTTTCTGTCAACTTCTAAAGAGACCAAACCTCGCATAAATGCATAAGTCCAATGTAACAAAATTCACATAAATCAAATCGGAAATTGTAAAACTCGGAAACGGAATGTTTTAAAATCGCCAAAATTGAATATCGTGTTACTCAAAAGATCACATTAATCAAAATTTGCATAAATCAAAATTTTTCATAAATATAAACTTGCAAAAATCAAAAATGGAATGTCGAATAACTCGAAGCTCGCGTAAAATCTAAATTTGCATAAAACGTATTCTTAAAAATCATTTTAATCCAACAACTTGTAAATGCGAAAAAAAAATATTTTCTCTATAAATGAAAATGGAAGCTTCCCATTGGCTGGAGCCATTAGAACTGAGCAGAGAGAACCTTGTGCATTCACCACTTGATGGCAGTAGTGTCAAGACAGTCATGACGCTAAATAGACAGAGAAGGGGTTGTTATTATTTTCTATTGTGATTGTGTTTGAGTGGTTAGCGAGGTGTTCAAAAGAGAACGATTCGAACGTTTGTTGACGGGGGCTGTAATTATCAAAGAAAATGGACAACAAAGAATCCATTTTAGATGAACTAACGAGTGAGTTATTATTTCTTTGAAAAACACCTGGCAGAATTATGCAATTGTCAGGTTATTCTTTTATTTATTCTAAGCCTAAAAATGTAGTCTCGAAACAACCGTTCAAATCTTCCCCCGTGTTTGTTGTTTTTTTTTGTGGTGTGTTTACAGATTTCGAAAAGGGCAAGCTAAAAGAAATTACACCACTTCTAGACGAATATTTGGCGAAAATAGCGAAAACTGGCGACACTATGTACGTATATATCACATACAACGACCACGTAAAGAGTTGTCCCATTTTATTACTCGAGCATAGCGTTGGGATGAATAATTTCAACTATGAACATTTGGAACATAATTGAAAAGTCTGGTGTACAAAAGGGTGACATTTTTGTTTATCAAAAATGACCTAAAAGTACATTAATTTTTGTATATGTTACGTGCACTTTTACTTTCCTGGTGCGTAATTTTGAGCAAAACAATACAGTAAGTCCTCGACTTAGGCCGTTAGTTCGTTCCGGAGAAGTTGTCAAACTGTAGCTAAATGCGATGTATTTATTTTACGTCTATAGTGGTTTCAAATCATGCTGATGTTGATTTAATAATAGTCATTTTAATCTCTATAGTTATATTACTACGGAAACATACAGAATATGGCCAAAAATAGTATAGTGTCACAAAATGGCGGGTGACACTAACGGCTCGAAATAATCGCGTATCTACGAACTTACTGTATGTGCCAAATTATTGATGCAAGAAGTGTGAAGTAGCTCGAACAGCAGTGCAAGTTGAGATGTTTAAATGCGTTTCCCTCGAAATTGCAAAAATGTCACTTAACATCCAGGCTCTTCAATTGATACTTAATTTATACTCAATCCCCAAATTGATAAGAATTGTTTATTTGCGTAGTGAGCAGGAAAAATACTTATTTGAATAACATTGGTTTGAATTTTGAATATCTGTTGTGTGAATGTTTCTATTCTTTACTAGCAAACTGGATTTATGTGACGACCAAAATCTGATAATGTTTAAACGAAATAGTTATAATTTTTAACAACATGATAATTAAAGTTTGCGCTGTTGAGTGGTTGAGCATGTTGTAGGATAATTTTGTGTCAGCGAACGTATTATATTATAACATAGTATAGTAGAATGAAATAATAAATGTAGAAAACACAATTAGTTTAAAACTAAATATTGTATTGCGCTGCTTGTGTTTGTGAGTTTGCATGGTAAACATGTGGCGACAGTTGTTTTTAACTAATCTAAGCTATGGGTATGAATACTATTTAGCAAATAAAAACTTAATTTTTTGTATGTAAATGTTTATTTATTGTACTAGATTCCCATGGGTGAAGCTAAAGCCACTTATAAAGACAAAAATGGAAGTTGTGATTGTAGAGTTCAACGAAACGTGTCCATTGGACGACTACACGCCTTGCCCCAATGTGGAACGATTCATGTACGATTTAATGAAAGAAAAGTTGCTCGAAGCTGTCGACAAGTTCAACAAGTAGGATGTCACGTCGCGATTGATTGATTGATTGATTGCAGGATTATCTTGTTTATAACGTGATGAACTTTTTGATTTTGTATTTTTCTCATCTTTGCAGCTCTCCTTTCACTATTCAAAGAATATGCGAACTTCTCACAGCTCCTCTTCAACATTATAGGCGTATCGACAAATTCATGCGAGGACTAGAAAAAGTAAGTTATCAAGAGTAACGTTGTCGTTTTTACGGAACCCTATATTTCAAAAAGCTATTATTTTTTACCTTAATTTTTCGTGTGTATACTGTACTGTTTCTAGGGTTGCCACTTTTTTGAAGAAAAATTGCATTTTTATTTGGTGTGAATTTAGTTTTCGTGCCATTTTATGTGGTGCAAGTTTGATCTGTAGTGATTATTTATATTAATTTATTTATAACTATTTTTCTCAAGAAAATTGCAAATGTTTCTGGAGTAATCTATTCACTTTTTGAAATAAAGGACATTTTGTGTCTTTTCAGTAAAGGCTCAACTAGTTTGCTGTCCTTTAAAATAAAGGACAGGTGGCAACCCTAACTGTATCTTAACCTAATTGTTGAATCTTGTTCGTTTGTTTTTAGAACGTTCTGGTTGTCAGCACAGTGGAGCCTGGTTGTAGCCAGTAAGTGTTTACATTGCATTAATTATACTGCTTGGTTGCATTTTGGGTGAAACGGGAAGAGCAGAAATTCTTTGTTTTATTCGACTTTAAGTGATCAATTCAACAACAATGTTACACAATAAGAAACAAAAGCAAACCAAAAAATAAATTTAAACTTACGATTGATGTTTGTGTGATCTAGTTTAAAAATTGGTTCACTTTCTGACTCTTACCTGATAGATTTTGTAAGCTTTGCTACACTTTGCATTTTTTTACAGAAACATTTTATTTTATCACTTTTTTTTTATAGCATTTTTGCTTGCGATTGTGCACGGAAGCGGGCAGAACACAATAACTCCATCACTGTCAACGGTATCACCGAGTCTCGTACTCCACTGAATGGAGAAGAACCGTACACAAATCCCTATTTCGAATCGGACAAAATTTCATTTCCGTCATCCGAAGCTGATGGCAAGTTTTGTCTCACTAACACTTTGACTTGTTTTATAAACAACGACTTGAAAAAGAAATACCTTGCTTCGTTGATTATATGTTTTATTTTAACATTGAACGTTGTTTTTATAGAACAAAATGGTCAGTGCTTACCTTCGACGCAGCTCGAGAACAACCATCCGGATCAAGTGGAAACCAACGAACCCTCCGAAAACGGTGACAAGGACACTCCCGCCGACATGGCGGACCCATCTCTATCAGCCATTGAATCATCTTGCCTTCCCAATTCGCCGCCACTCGAAACAAAGGGTTCCCTTGAAAACGAAGGTTCGCCCACACAAAGCATCGACACCAACGACGAAACCATTGAGGCCGAACAAGATGAAACCAACGCTGGCTACAGTTCAGGTGACTTGTTAGTTTAAAGCTTAGACTTCTTTGTTGGCGATATTTTATTTCTTCAATTCATCATTTGCAATGAATAAATTTATCAAACTGCCGTTGAGACAGTTCAACGTGACTTTCGTCTAAGGGGCATTGTAAATTTGGTAGTAAAACATAATTTTTAGAATATTCAAAATTGTCCGAATGTTGACGTAAGTGACCATGAAATGACGTGCATTTTTAATTATAACTACGCTTGTCTTGTAATAATTCGATTTTAGACGACACCGTGTCATCGAGCACCTGTCCCGCCACGGTTGCCGATTCCTCGGTAACTGCATCGGACGAAGCATCCGTGTCGGATTCGCAAAAGAGGATAGAGGAGGAGGAACCGAATATTGATGTTGATGAGGTTTCTGGCAACGACACAGCTGCTAAGAGTGTCGTCGAAGAGAGTAAGTTGTGGCATTTTCATTCGTTTATTGTTATATACGTATTTTGACGACAGATTTTATAGACCAAGTTTGTACTTTTTTCAGAGAAGTGCGATGCGGAGATTGACTCGAGTTCGCAGGATGGCGACTCCAGCAGCTGCAGAGAGAAGGACAGCGTTTCGTTGGAATCGTCGAACGTCGCCGATAATTTGGCGAGCGATGTCAACGAACCAGTCGAAGCTAGCAGCAGCGAAGAGGAAAGTCCCGTCAAAGAAGCTAGTACGGATTTGGATTTGTCCGCTGGCGTCGTTCCCAAAGAAAGCGGCGGGGACGCGGAAATGGTGCTCACCATTGCTACGGAAGGAGAGTGTCTGGTACGTGCACAGTATCTTGATTTATTTAACAGAAATTTGATTGGTGGGTACAGCCGACTGGGTACTCGATTGGGCCACTGAGCGGTGGTGGTCGTAGGAAGAGCAAGTTTGCATTTTAAATTATATCTTGTTTGACGAGTAGTACGTTGTAGGCAGCACGACTGTGTTATTTTTGTTTGACATTTATTTTTGTTCATTGTCCAGTTAAAGACCGAAGAAGAACAACAGCCCAGTAGCAGTTGCAACATGGAAACCGACAACGCTGCCAGAAGCACGAGCGAGGTGCAAGAGGACGTGGTTTCCGTTCAACTGTCGGCAACGACCATGCTGTCGGTCATGTCGACCGAGAGCGAGCACACGGACGCCGAAGCCATGGAGGTGGTGAGCGTGGACACTGCGGCGTCGGAAATGTCGGAAAGCCAGTTGTCGAGCAATGCCAAATTACCACTGTCGCTCGAACTCCAACCCGAACCGTCGTCTCCGATCTCATCCCTGCATTCGTCGCCGCCCCCGCTTTCGCCCAACGATCTTGAATGCACGTCGTTTTCGGCAGCGTCGTCGTGCTCGCCGCAGGTTTCGCCCAACGATGAAGTTTCCACTTTTTCGGACAACAGCCTGACGGGGAGGAGTCCAGAGGAAAGTTTATCGTTGTGTACTGATATTCCAGAACCTATGGAAGAAGACTGAATGGGAAAAAGTTGATAGGTCATCGTAAATATTGTTTTGATTTTATTATTATTATTATCATTATTTAACGAGCATCGGTGGAAAATGGAATTCTTCTTCCCTTCATTCCTTTATTATTGCTTTGACCAGTAAAACCTCAAAATGATGATGTTTTGGAAAGGTGACAAAACAAAATTGTCGTCTTTTGCACCCTTGAATCAATTTCGAACTTGTATAAAGTTTATATGTATGGTATAAACGTTAAAGCAGCATTTTACAACTTTTTTTTTTGGTGAGGTTAAGAGTACGGAAAGCTCCATTTTTCATGTTATAATTTTTAGTGTGACGATGTTGTCATTCACATAATAAGTTCTCGGCCGGCTAATTTTATTATTAGTATTATTATTATTTTTCCGTTTCCAAGTGTAATAAAATTATTTGTCCATTGGAACAAATCATGAGTTTTGTACAAAATGTTCTTCGCATTTATTGAAAAAAATTGCCAGTACAGTGAAACTTCTGAAAGGACCACCGGAACCACGTCTCAGAAGGATCCATTTTTCATGGAACTGGGTGGTCCACTTAGACAAGTTTTACTGTAATTGGAATTTATCACCATTATTTTAATACAGCAAACTCTTGGTACGTGAAGAAGTTCCATTCTAAGATGCGTGCGTCTTGCTTTTCCCGAGTTTTCACAGCACGTATCGTATACGTTACAAACCAATATAAAGCATTAAAACCGTATAATAAACATCACGTACACTGTTTTACTTTTATTATGTACAAAAAAATTAGCCCTTCAATATTGACTGGGAATTTTCGGTCTAGTTGTCATGTGATACTGATCAATAAAACATGTTTTTATTAATACGTTTTATTAAAATGTTAGCTAATGTAAAGTAATTTTTTACTTCTGAACTGTAAGGGTTACGAAGCTGATAGTTGGCAGTGTGGGAGATTGTACCCTGAAGAGGTGTGCAAAACCTTTGGCTACCGGGTATTGTCGTCAGGGGAGGTGTGACAATTACATGAAAGAGAACTTAACTGTTGGTTGGTGTTAATCATTGTTGTGGAGAAACTAAGGGTAACGAAGCTGAAAGTTGGAAGGGTGGCAGATCGTACGCTGAAGAGTCGACAAAACCTCTGATGACTTAAATTAAAGCTTATAAGAGCTAAATTTAAGTTAGTTTTTACTTCAACTTTTTATTTTTTGCGACCCACCGAATTTCGGGTTTCCGGTCCAAACTTGAGGAAACCCTGGTTTAGAGCTGTTCGTATACAACATTGATAACAGGATCGTTAAGAACGTGCCCTGTCAATTAACTGACAATATTCAAAGTTTGTTTGTTTGTTTTTCCAGATTTTGAGAACGAACAGTCAGTTTATTTTTTGCACCTTGTTATTTACAAATGATGATGATGTAATTACACTGTACATGAACAAACAAACGAATCGACGTCGACATCACGAGTTGACATTGAGTCGAAGAGCTGCGCCGACGAGCGAAAGAATGAGGAGAGACGAAACGGCCATCGTTTCAGACGCTTTGTTGCAACCGTCATCTTCGCAAGTGAGAATGCATCCGTGAAGTACGTCTTGTTCGTATTTGAAGACCCCGCATTGGTTGTCCATGTGGGACAGAGCGCAACGTCGGATCATGAAACGTTCTTGAGTCTTCACTGATTTCACAAGAAAAAACACTTTGCATCTATCGATTAATTACAAAAACAAAACGGTTACCTTTAATGGTGATTTGTCGTTTGCTTACCGAACGTTCCGACTAATTTCAAACAGAACGTTGCTGGGAAAAGTCCAATGTGTCCTTTCTTTGGTTCCATGCAGTTTTCCGTGTAATGACTGAATGCTGGGTTGAATGGGTCGTGGCAGTTCTCATCGGTGCCATTTTTGCTGCTGCATGTAAAGCAATTTATGGCTTCACCTGTGTGATTGGATTATAAACATGTTGGTCCGATTAAATTTGAATTGAATACAGGGTGTATCTGAGATGTCAAGTCAAATTTTAACCACATGTTACGAGTCAACGAAGCAAACAACTCGTATTAAACATGGGTTGCAAATTATTTTCTTCTGAGATAACAGAATGAAGTCATGTAAATGCATAGGCCTCTCGTGTCATAATCACTGTAAGTACGCATTTCTGGACCCTTGTTTATATGGACTTTTTGTTTTGTTTTGCATTTAAAATTTGACTAACCTTTTCAGGAACACCCTTTATAACCACATTTCATTAATACCATTAAATTGAAGCATTTATTTGACTTTTCACTTCTTTGATCTGGCTGTATAAGAATAATTTGTCTGCCAAAGCCCAACGGAGATGGGAGTTGCAGACGATAACTTGCATGTTGTACTTAAGACGAGCAACATAGTTTGGTCTTAATTTGGAATTTAACTTATCTTTATTAAAATTGGTTTATCGAATCTTGCTCCATAGTTTTTTCACTATTAGTAAATTATAGCGAATTGTTATTGAAGCACATTGTCTACCAAAAAAACAATGATGGGAGTTTGCAGACGATACGTGTTCTACCTATTTTACTTAAGATAAAAGCAACGGTTTGGTCTTATTAATTTTGAATTTACTCCACATCAACACATCTTTTATGTGTTTAAAGTTATTGAAATCAATTAGTTCTTTTGACCAGTAATTACTAGAAGTAGCCCCTTGCCATGCACGGGTTTTAATTGCAACAGGATTTAGATTTTGATTTTTGAAAAAGTGTTGTAAAATTAAGTGCTTGTTCGCTTTTTTTGTCCTAAGTGAACTTTCACGATGCGTGATTGCAACAGTACGGTTTTTTCCGGATTCGGTCTGTAAATCTGCATCAGTGAAGTCAGATGACCCTTCCACCTTCCTTTTAGCACCACTGAACAATTACGCACTTCCACCCTGTATATGATAGTAGGCTATATAAAGAGTATTCTTATAAAGCATTTTTAATCTTGTTATGGATTATAACTGCAGATAAACTATCTCACTTAATTTTGAAATATATATCGTCCACAAAGAGGAGTTTGCAGACGATGCATGTTCTACTTAAGATCACAACCCACATTTTGGTCTTAATTTGAATTTACTATATTAACTAATTATTAAAATTAATTTGTTAAACACTAGTTCTTTGACAATTT